>CANYCX012392754.1:0-15782 GCA_948193385.1 Breynia disticha f. nivosa | reverse complement strand
CTTCTCTCTCTTTCACTCACTTTCTCTCACTTCCCAGGTTTGTTTCTCTCACTCTGTAAGTTGTGTTCTTTTGTTGAATTTCATGTATTCACTCTATCCGAATAAAGTTTGAGCTTCATTTTTATGCTAGGAATAGTGGTCGTGAAAGGTCAGTGTTAGTTATAGTAAAGAATTAGTCTTTTGTGCTTGCGTAAAAATGTGATGTGGTTTGTAATTTTTGAATAATCAGGTGGAGTTCAACTTGGCCAAACTACAACTGTTTGAACTTGGTTCAAGTTCAGAACTTTGGTTTGCGAACCAAATGGGAAATTGCGGCCGTGTCTGGAAAGAAGGTTGCTGAGAATTCGGATGAAGATGTATCTAATGGAAATGATGTGGTTGTAAAGAAGAGGACTACGAGAACTAGAACCACTAAAAGGGTTACTTCGAGAACTAGAAAGAAAGAGGCAGCTGAGGCTTCGGGCGAGGATTTTGAACTTGAAGTGACTCGCTCTGCTGATGAAGTTCCTAAGAAAACCACAAGAAAGACTCGGCGCAAGGGTAAAATTGTTGTTGTCTTATGTGCGAGCTCATTTTTCGATTGGATGATTTTGGATTATGTGTTTGATTTTTGGTTTTGTGATTGTATATAGCTGTATCAGTTTCTAGTGATTTAGATGATGAGAAAACTGAGAAAAAGTTCACGAGGAGAAGGACGAAGAAGAAGGATAAGGGTGTTGAGAATCAAGGCAATGAATCTGAACTCAGTGATAGGGAAGAGGTTGCATTTGCTGCAAGGGGTGCTGATGAGAATGATGGAGAACTACAAGTTGATAGTGGAGAAGATGTTAGCTATACTTATGGTTGGCCTCCCCTAGTTTGTTGCTTTGGAGCTGCACAACATGCTTTTGTGCCCTCAGGGAGGCCAGCAAACAGACTTATAGATCATGAGATTCATGAAAGAATGAAGGAGGCCTTATGGACTCCAGAAAAGTTTGTGAGGGCTCCTGGAGGTTGTGCTGGCGGAGTTGCAGTCGCTCTAGCAAGTTTGGGTGGTAAAGTTGCATTCATGGGGAAGCTTGGTGACGATGAGTTCGGTCAGGCAATGTTATACTATTTGAACATGAATAATGTTCAAACGCGATCAGTCAAACTTGATAGTAAAAGATCTACTGCAACTTCCCAAATGAAGATTGCCAAGCGAGGCCGCTTAAGGATGACTTGTGTCAAACCCTGTGCTGAGGACTGCTTTTCAAAATCTGAGATCAATATCGATGTGTTGAAGGAGGTAACACTCTTGTCTTGGGGGATAAATTCTAAAATCGACGTTTTCCTTTCAAGTGTGAACTAGATTTAATATGTACAACCATAAATGTAAAACAGATGTGGTGATTATGAAATGCAGAGTTACATAAAAACTTTGAAATATATTGCCTTGTTATTGATTGAAAAGAGCTCCTGTTTTCCGCAGGCGAAAATGTTATATGTCAGCACTCATTCCATACTTGAGCAAAACATGAGATCAGCTATGTTACAGGCGATTAACATTTCGAAGAAACTAGGAGGGGTTATCTTCTATGATTTAAACCTTCCAATGCCATTGTGGCATTCTAGCGAAAAAACCAAGCTATTTATACAAGAAGTGTGGAAATCAGCGAATATCATTGAAGTTACAAAACAAGAACTTGAGTTTCTATGTGATATCAAACCCAGTGAAGAATTTGACACTAATAATAATGCTAAATCTAAGTTCATCCATTATGGACCAGAAGTTGTTGCATCACTTTGGCACGAAAATCTGAAAGTTCTGTTTGTGACAAATGGAACGTCGAAGATCCACTACTACACCAATGAGCACAATGGTGCAGTGCATGGGATGGAGGATGCTCCCATTACTCCTTTCACTAGTGATATGTCAGCATCTGGAGATGGCATTGTTGCAGGTACAGTATTGGCTTTTCTTTTAAATCTATTCGATACTTCTCTTTCCAGGAATTGTGCATCTGGTCTGGACATTATTGTGAAGAGATTCATATAGCTTTTTCTCACATTTTCTTTAATCATGAGTTGATGAATTTTTGATGAATTAATGAGTGTATCATTTCTGGGCGTTTCTTTGTTAAGCTCTGAATTTATATCCTGTCAGGTCTCATGAGGATGCTAACAGTTCAGCCACAATTCATCACCGATAAAGATTACTTGGTGCGTACTGTCCGGTATGCTATTGATTGTGGGGTTATAGATCAATGGCTTCTTGGACGAACTCGTGGCTTTCCGCCTCAGGAAGACATGGAAGAAGAAGTGGAACCGGACCCGAATGGCATAAGGTCGATAACCGAAAAGGAATACCGCACATTGCATGCTGTAAGTTAATTCTTAGGTCTCTTACTTAGTCCAGAATGGCCTTCCTATGTAGCCTTTGACAGGTTGGAATATTTTTCCTTCCCCTGGAAAGTAATCTTAAGGTTGTTGGACTAGCAAATCTAGCCACCATGTTGGTAGCATCAATTTTGCGATATAGTGATCATCTGGAATTGTAATTCCAAGTTCAAAGCCAGAAATAGGAAAATGTCATTGTCTCACTAGGCTTTCATTTCTTTAAATTGTAATGATTGAGAGTAGGTGAAGGATCTAATATTCATTTCAATGGAGGATTTGGTAAGAAAAATTCTTTTTTCTTTTATTCATTATGCTTCTGACCCCTGTGATTACAAACACCAAATCGCACAAACAGAACTCACAGGGATTAATGCTATTTTTAATATGATGATGACATAAAGATTGAATTCAATCTTCTTTATCATATTGCAATTGGACAATTAAAAAAGACAGAACTTGGAGAGTATGAACTCAGTTGCCACAAAGCAATAGAAGTTGATGTCATGTGGTAAAATAGTTGCCGTAAGCAGCCTCTGAAAATTTCTTTTGAACTTGCAGTCTCACTGAGCTAACATGAACCAGTATGGCCTATTTTCCATATACCGATGCTGCATTTTCCTTGTGACAACTGAACTCCAACACTTCAAAAAGAACTTAACCACAAAATGCCTTTCACAGAGGCTACATCTTTATTCCTCTTACAAGAAACGGGATGATCGCACTTCTCCATCTCTGAAAAGAGCAAGAGGTAAGGGAAGAAACAAGACACAGGGTGGGAGCTAATAGAGGGGAAAGGATCCCTGCATGTTAAATCCGTTCGCTGCATACAAGCATACAGATTGGTTACAAAAGCTAGATCCTACTCGAGAAATTGAGCAACAGTAAGCTTTGAGGCAGCTGGCTTGTCCAAAAACCATACCAACTTCCCCTTAGTTGGCTGAACCATCCTCGAAGGCAGCGACGAGCTGTCGAGCCCCACTTCATCGATTGCCAAGCGTAAAGCCTCTGCTTTGCTCTCTCCCGTCACAACCACTGCAACGTTGGACGCAGAATTGATGACAGGCAAAGTGAATGTGATTCTTTCTGGTGGAGGTTTAGGAGAATCAGTAATGTATGTTACCCATTCATCAACCTCATTGAGCACAGTGTGGTTGGGAAACAGCGAGGCAACATGACCATCAGGGCCCATTCCGAGAAGGATGAGGTCGAATTTCGGGCAGTCACTGATGTCAGAAACGCTGATTGTCCGTGTTTTCACTAATTGACGGATAACGAACTCATATTCATTAGCAGCCTCTTCTGCAGACACTGAATCATTGATAGGATGCACATGACTTGGTACAATCGGCACCTGCAGACAGAAGTGGCAGTTAGTGACTGTACAGAAGACATACATCATCGTATATAGAACAACCAAAAAGAATATCTGAATCTCTTGACCTTTTCCGGTCACAAGATTCAGTTGGAGAAACTTCTACATAAGCAAGATATAATTTTTGAGAATCGAAGGTATAAAACTGTCCCCTGATATGTAACCCCAAGATCAATTCTTAGGAATTATACCCAAAATGCTAGATGAATGCAGACGGTCTAGCATTTACGTTACTTCCTCATATAATTTCTGAAACAAATCATCTATTTCATAGATCGAGATTTCCGCAAGAGATTAAATAAAATCAAAACAGCACTAACCTTCGACAAAAGCCCTTCTCTTGCCAGCTTATAATTGCTATCAGTGTGGTTTTTCGCCACAACGCGTTCATCAACCCAGAATATATACCATTTAGCCCAGTCTACAGTCTTGTTATAAGGAGCTTCACAAAGTTTCCTGTTAGCCAACAATGTTTTAATAAAATTTCAGAAACAGGAAACCAAAAGATGGGAAGAAAAGAAACAAAAAAGTCAGTTAATAATACCCCATCAAGCCAATGAGAGAACCACCGGATAAGGCAATGGCAAAGAAGCCCCTCTCTTTCACTGATGCTTCAGATAATTCAGCAATATAGTCTGACAAATCAGTGCCAAGTTCATCCAAATTCTCATGAATCCTCAATTCTCCTCTATCTTTATGATTCCCAGACAGAGCCATCCTTTCAGAAGTTGTAAAGCTCTGTTGTTAATAGAGATTTGGCAAATGCAACATAAAGCCATTTGTGATCAGAAGAATAGATACATTAATTACTCGGAGTCAAAAGTAAGAGAGAGATAATAGAAGTCACATTGTAAGTGGACCAAAGCATCAAATACCCTACCAACGACCTCTTGGTTCAGTGGTAATGGGGGCTGAACTTGGTAGGGCGGACCACGGTTCGATCCCCGCAACTTCGATTGGAAGGGAAATGAACCTTAACCCCCAACTCCTTCCCGAACCGGATTAGTCTCGGCCCAGTGGGTCGAGGATACCGGGGCTTCACGAAAAAAAGCATCAAATACCCTGAACTGTCAGGATTCATGGACACTGAATCGAGAGAATAAAAATTCATATAATTTTTACCACAGTATAGAACATTCAAGTCAAGACTACACATTCATCCAAAATTTAAATAAATAACCATCAAATGAAGTTCAAGATGATTTAAACAAAACATTCATGCTCAATCACACAAACACCTAGAAGCTCAATTTCTGAAAGCAAAACCCATATCAGCAAAACCTCTAAAACCATCCCATTACAAGAGGGAAAAAAAAAACACAACCATGAGAAGATGCAATTCATAAAAACATGATCTTTATACTAACAATTTCATAAAGATATGACCTTTATCGAAAGAACACACCTGGAATATAAAATAAAGGGTGAGAAAACAAAAATGCTTACAAAAGGAGAAGAAAAGAAGCACAAGTTAGAAGCTTTGAGAGAGAGGAACAAAGAAGGGACGAAAATGGAAGATGAGGATCAACAATCACACGAAACTACTATATAGCAAGGCAAATATGGACATATGATAACTACATAGACGTGTATAAATTCAAGACAAATAAATAATAACTGTTTGACGATTACATAGTAGAGATAATCCATTTATCTCTGATTAGTATCAATATAATAATACAGGAGTTTGAATCAAAGAAAGAAGCTGAGAAGAATTTTAACCATCTGGGTTTCCATGTGCATCAACTGATCGTGACAAAACACACACTTCTAAACTGAAAACTCATTCTCTTGTCTTTTACATGAGAAATCTCTCAGACACTGAATACTCTCCTTAATTCTCTCTCTACGTGATAACATTGGTGTTGTCATTTCTCCAAAGAATCTTTTTTATTTGCCAACTTACTCTCAATAATCTTAATGAGTTTGAAGATGTGATGCAAAACCAGCTAATTTGTACTCTTCCATACGTTTTAGATTTCGTATCTACTTTCCTCTAATACATTGCATCAATCTATTTTTAATTGTAAAATGAGAAGATATACAGCCAATTGTGATTCCATAAGTAGTTTGAATTTGGTAATTAATTAAGCAGAAAGTAAAAGTATACAGTCATGACCTACTAAGATCATTTTGTGATAAGGTTGGTTCTCTATAATAAATACCTTACTTGATTATGCTTCCAAATGTGTACTTAATCACCTTAATTATTCTCATACCTATCATGTCATGATATATTATTTTACACTGCTTATTCACAATTACAGTAGGTGAAAAATAAAATAAAATATGGCTTAAAGATTCCAATTTGGCTAATTACGTGCAAATTAATTAGCTTAATTTAATTAATTAGGTTAATTCGTTAAAATGATTGAGTTTGAGACTGCTCCCTTTAACTACTCCAACTTGTTTTTGTTATTATAGCATGATGTTGTGTACGGCAGAGACACATTTGCCATTATTTTAATATAACCACTGTTTTAGTTAAGTTGAAGCATAAGCTTTTGCGAATCTTTGAAAAATGAGAAGAAATCAAACACTAAGGCGGACCAGGCAAAAATTGACCCGATCCGATAATTCGATACGACTTGACACGAAGTTAAGTGGGTTTGGGTTTGCTTAAATAAGTTTGGGTCGTAAAAGGGTTGACTCGTTTATGACTCGTTTAAAATTTTGTTAAACAGATAAACCCGACACAACCTGAATACAACCCGTTATAACCCGTTAAATATTTTTTAAAAATAAAATATTTATAATATATACAAAATATAATTTTAAAAATATAAACATAATAAATATAAATATTTGAGTTAAATTAAACATAAATTGGTCTTATGTGGATTAGATTAATGGGTCAACTCGTCAATCCATTTAATAAACGAGTTAAACGGGTCGGGTTAATGGGTCAACCCGTCAACCCATTTAATAAACGGGTTAAACGGGTCGGGTCGAGTTACCCGTTTAATTAACGGGTCGGGTTCGGGTTTGGATTTAAACGGGTCGGGTTCGGGTTTGGGTTATACGTGTTAACGGGTCATGTCGACCCTACCCGAACCCGACCCGTTAACCCGTTTTGCCACCTCTATTGTTTCCTCAGTTTTCCTCACCATTGTTCGTCTGCGTGATCACTATTGCCGAACCATCACCACTGTTGCCAACTTTAATAAAGTCCTCGGGAGAATACAGTGCCCCACCAAAAATCTTGAGTCTCCCTAGAGGTGCAAAACTTGACCGGGAAGCGGCCGTTCGGACTGGAACCGGTCCGGCCCGATCCGTCGGTTCCGATTCCAAGCTTCATGGAATTGTGAACCGCCGGTTCAGAATTGACGGTTCCGAATCGACGGTTCAATTACTTTTGGAAAGAAAAATGGTTTGAACCGCAAGTTCTGAAACGGAACCGGCCGAACCGGAACTGACGGTTGGGAACCAGAACCTGAACCGGAACCGAACTGTCCCGAACAGGCCACACCCGATTCCAATTCCGAAGGTTTCGAACCAAAACCGACGGTTTAGAATCATTTTCCCCCTCTGTCCGCCTCTGCTCATATTTTTTTTCACCGCTTTCAAATTGAGAGTCCAAAATCTCATTATTTTTTAAAAAACTCGAAGTTACTCTCATAGTTGTACTTTCAACACAATCAGTATAGCAGTAGTAGCCTTGTAGGATTATATTTTTTAGTTCATATATTTTATTTAACTTAATATTTGACAAATGTAGATTCTCCTTTCAAGAGAAAATTTGTTTACCAACGACCTCTTGGTTCAGTGGAGATTGAGGCTGAACTTGGTAGGACGGACCACGATTCGATCCCCCGCAATGTCGTTTGGGAGGAAAATGATCCTTAACCCCAAACTCGTTCCCGAATCGGATTAGTCCCGGCCCAGTGGATCGAGGATACCGGGGCTAGACAAAAAAAAAAAAGAAAATTTGTTTGAAGATAGAATTGGGAAAGAACTAAATGACCCTATTTATAAATAAAAGACCTAATCGTTGTGACATTTTTACAAATATAATACAACAATAAAAAAATTAATACAGTGGCATATATTTGGAATTTTTCCAACCGTCTGGCTTGGTGTCCTGAAACAGGGGACGCGGCTGCTCCTGCAGGAGACTTAGATTTTTATATTGCAGCCAGTAACTAGTAATTGCAAGGAATACCATATTTCAGTTACTAACCAAGCCAAGCTTTTCCAACTTCCCTTCAAGGGACATACGCCATTACAAGAAGATCAAGACTTACGATGCAAGACTTGAGACTGGGGAAAGAACAAAATGGCACACAACAGCTAGTATTCTTTGAATGATCTGATGGTAAGAAATGATGATGATCACTGATTTTAGATCCAAAACTCAAAATACACCTAGATATTACTATTCTCAATTTTTCTGCTCATCTAAACTCTGGAAATGATAAGAGCAAAAAGGAGCTAAATTAAGACAGCATTTTCCAAAATTTTACCAGGAACTCTAAGAATACATTTAGAGAATTGATTGTCAATGATGGAAATCGTTTGTGAATTCTAGTGAAATGAATTCAGAGCTGCGACACAAACAGAAGCAAAAATACCATACAACAGCTCTTCATTTATTAATCTACTGCATAATCATTAGAATAGCTTCAAGACTATATCATCAAACTGCAAGCCGAAAGAACTTTCTGTAACATAGAGAATATAAAGAAGCACTAATCAAGAGTTAAACAGAACGCATATCACATTGGTAATAATTAGTAATCCTCAGCATTTATAGTTTAAGGTGTTTTTACCTACAAAATTGTAGACTGGTGCAAGTTTCTATAAGTCAATGCATCCCAAAATTGAATTTTAACCATCAATAACTGAATCCACTCGCTCGCCAGGAGAATTTGTTGTATCATTAGACTCCAAACCTTCTTTCTTTCGTTCTCTCACAAACGGCCGGCTACGAGCCACTCTAAGTGGTCTTCCCATAAATATCTACAGAATAGCAAAAGTAAGATCTATGGTTAGCTCTTAATTCGAGGTGCTGTGGAGACTTGAGAATTCAATATACAGGGTATTAAATTATAATTAACAAGTGCTAACGCCAGATACCTTCCCTTGGAAAGCAGAAAGAGCAGCCTCAGCTTCTTTTTTAGATTTGAAAGCAACAAAGCCGTACCCAGAAGACCTTCTTGGGTTATCATGATATATAACTTCAACAGAAACCACATTTGATCCTTCTGCACTAAAAAACGCCTTAAGATCTTTATCCCTAGCATCAAATGCCAAATTTGCTACAAACAAGTTGAATGTAATTGCAGGCTTCTCTGTCACAACTGGCGCAACCTTTTGCTTTTTAAGCTTAGCATAATTCATCTTTAAAGAACGCCCCTCAAATTCCTATAAAGAACTTGCATCAGAACCAATGTGTTCAATGCAATATAATCACAGAAAAGAATCAACGAGTTAAATGCAATATAATCACAACAAAGTTACTAATCGTTTGCATATTTAAGTTTCCACTGCAGTGGAAGACATTGTCAGAAGAAGTCTAAAATCTTTAACTCGGAAATAAATTATGCACACTAGATATTTGAAAATGGAATTCAACATAAACGGCTATAGAATTCACGAAATAAAAGCATAAATTCACCACGAAATCACAAAAAAATAATCTTCCAATAAACATCAAATTTGAGATGAATAACAACCAAGATCAGAATCCAAGCTGCTTACATAAGATTCAAGATTTTGCATCGCATTTAGTGCCTCCTCGGGTGAACCCATAGTGACAAACGCCAATCCTCTGTTTTTCGTCTTATCATGCATTGAAAGCTGCAACACAGTTCACAAACCAACAATTAACTCAAACCCTCTTCATTAATCCACTATAAAACCAAAACATACATAGCAAAACTCAAACTCGACTCAAATTCACAAACAATAAAAAAGAAAAAAAAAGCAGAAGAAATAAACCTCAACATCCAGAACAGTCCCAAACTTCTCAAACAAAGTACGAATGTCCTCAGCAGTACACGTCCAGGGAACGTTCGAGGCCAGCAACCTGGTCGTAGAAAACTCTTCTCCTACTGGGTCTTGACTAGAAGAAGCAACAATTGGTCCTTGAATGGTAGAAGAAGAGTAATTTAAAACAAAGTTGCTGGGTTTCTTGGTTTTTATGTGAAGGGTTTGTGGGTGTGAAAAAGAAACTGACAAAGTTCTGCTCTTTTGAAGATGGATTGATGAAGGAGATGTTTTGTGAAGTGTTTGATGGTCTGTGGAGAAACATGGTGTTGATGGAGACGAGGGAAGATGAAATAAGGCCATGCGTGAGAGTGGCAGAGTGTGAGAAGCAGCGTTGGCTCAAGCTTATTTGGATAAGGAGGCAAAGTTATTAAAAGCATACGCTTTGAGAGAACACAAAAAGATAGAAGAGCCGACGAGCCGTTAAGGAGCCAAGCGTCAAGTCGTACATGTTAAATGTTCTGCTTTAAGCCAAACACCATGTCGTAGATTTTAAACGAGATTTTTGACAAAAATCTATTTCTATCTATTATAAATGTAATAAAGGTGAAACAACTCAATCAACCACAACACATCATTTCAATCACAACACATCATTTCAATTTCCTAATTTTATGTAATTTTGAATTAAAATAAATTAATAATTAAGAAGATTTGTTAACTCCATTCATTAAAGTTTAATAATAAGTCACTTCAGTTTTACTAAAAAGAAACCTTTTAGTGTTCCTCTCCACGTCTCTGCTTTGACACCTTTCTAAACGTTCCTACATCCCTACCGCCTCATATTCGTCCCCTTCGTGTCGAGTAATGTAACCTTCTATTTTCATCACCAACCTTTTCCATCTCTAACAACGTCTTTCACGTCTTAACCGCCGCTTAACTCTACTCCGAGAACACTTCCAACTCTATTGACTCTGACGACGTCATGCTTGTTATTCAACTTGAGGTCAAATTCTCAATCTCAATCACCACCACCACAAGAGGTATGCTATCCTATACTCAACTTTCTCTTTTATTTCTTTCTACTCTTACGGTTTGAGTTCTCTTTTATGCATCCCTTAGTATGTTTCTGTATTTTGATTGCAAGAATTTCGGCAGAGATGATATCATCTTAAACATAAAAAGAATTGTTAGATGTAAATTTACATACTGTCTATGGATAATTGTTCTTTCTTCAAAAAGTTAGATGAATCCAATTTGCGAATTATTGGCCTTATTTTTTTCTTGATTGCAGTGAGATTGTTAGATATAAAGAGGCTTTGCATTGAACGGAATTAGCTGCGCAATGAAGAAATACCTTAAGGTAAGTTTATTTATTTTTGGTTTGTCCTCGTTTCACTCTATGCAGCATCAAAAGAGGAGTTGTCCTTATCTTGATTTGAAACAATGATGGAAAGAAGAAGGACGTGTACTTGATAGGCTATGTGGAAGAAATGAGAAGAATACTATCAGAGAAAGATAGAAAAATCCAAAACACATTTTTTCTAGGGTAGAGAGATTATTGATTGAACTATGATGGAGTTGAAGAATTTTGCAAGGATCACTGAAACTAATTGAGCTTCCAATGGTAGTGAAAAATATATATTTTTTCTGCATGTTTTTACTTTTTGTTTATTAAGCTGGTAATAAAACTATAGTTAGTTCATGCATTCTGCAGGGAGGACATCATGTGGGAAGAACTTTGAGGACTTATTTCAGGCTTATTTTTTTCTTAATTGCAAGTGAGATTGTTTTTATATAAAGATTATATTTTGTGTGCTTTTTTATGGTGGTCATTAGATTTCATTTCTTCATACAAAATTCTATTAAAGTATGAAACTTTAACTTGTGTTGTAAAATTGCTAGTGCAGAAGAATCTCTTGACCAAATACTTCTGTATTCATTGACGCGTTTTCCTCTATAGATTATTTGTTTTTCAATATTATACAAAATTTTTCTAGAAATCTTGCTTTCTTTTTGTGGCTGTTGGCATCAAGCAAGCAAAGTGAAAGTGGTTTTGTTACTGAAGCTTATGATCATTCAAAACTCAAAGTCCTGGTACGAGTATAGCTGCTTTTGATTTCAGAACTTCAATTGTTATTGGCAAGTAATACTTCATTTGGTCTTTATAGGTATGTTTTCCATACAAATCACAGAATAGTCTTGAGACATCAAATTTTTAGAAGTCTTAAAAATTTGAGTGTGCAGTACTAGTGAAGAAAATAAAGTGATATGTAACCGATTTCTTCAAATTGTCCTTGCGTCGATTAAGATAGCACCACATCTAATGCAAGTAAGAATGCTGATGTGTCCAGAAAATACAGGTTTTTCATGGTTTTATGATTATAATATTCCTTCCGCAATGGAGCTTTGCCTTACTTGAGTAGACCTTTTGTGTTTTGTGCAGGTACAACAGAGTCAGAAATCATAATCATTAGAATATTGTACTTTATAACCTAAGCATTATAAAGGAGCTTAGATCCTGCAATGGTTATGGAATTTAGATTATCAAAATTTTATGGGCCAATAACAATAGATCTGTGATGTCCTTTTTTTACTGAAGGCAGTTTATAAAGGAGATTTGCCACAACCAAATAAAATTGACATGCTTCTTTAGAAGTGTTAAAGCTACATTTTCCATATATATCACCAATTACTGAACAAACATAGGCATCCAACAAAGCCTTATTTAGTTATTTTCCACCCATTTTCGATGAATCTATCTTTCACTAAATTCAAAGCCAATGATGAAAAAAATAGCTACAGGGAAACTCACAAAGCCTTGCTCCAACCAAGAATTCGACTTTTTCTCATTAAACTTAGTTTTCTCAGCTTTCCCATCGTGATTATAACAAATCTATATAAATATATTAAAATTGAAACATTCAACTTAATCATAATGTAAGATTTTATTTTTTATATAAATATATTAAAATTAAACATGTATATAAATATATTAAAATTGAGTTACAAGATTCAACCACAAATAAGATAGCAATTTTTCTTTTTTCAAAATTTTGAATTTTAAATTGATTTATAAATATTTAATTTATAAAATTTAACATGTAAGTGACTAATCATACTTAATTACACTTATGAGAGAAATTAAAAGATACATTTTCATTATCTCACTTATTCATGCTTGATTACATTCATAAGAGAAATTAAAAAGACAAGTTCTATTATCTGTAGTCACAATTAGACATTTTCTTCTCATCCAAATACACCAATTCAATAATAAAAGTCTAAAAAACTCCACAATAACATAAATTTCCAATCGTTACACAAAAAAAGAGTTACTACTCTTTTTAATAAATAAAATTTAACATTGAACATTTAGGTTACAACTCATACTTAATTACATTCATGAGTGAAATTAAAAAAGACAACTTTTCATTATCTTAATCTACTCAAATTTAATTACATTCATGAGAGAAATTAAAAAGAAAACTTAATAAAAACCTACAAAATTCAAAAAAACATAGATTTTTATTCTTTAGATAAAAAAAAGTAAATTAAAGATATGGGTTCCAAGGTGGTGAAGAATGGGAAAACAAATAATTAAATGTTGATATATAACTTTCACTGCAGAACAAGTCGATATTCTAAATCTCATCATGCAGTTAAAATGTTGTATACAAAAAAGTATTTTAAGAGGAATGAAAAACAAAATGTATACCAATGATCGAACAATTACATTTCAAACATATTGCAAATTTTGATTTACTACATCTTTAAATATTTTTGTTGCTCCTTGAAAATTTGCAAAAACTTTTAATAATTGAAAGAAAATAGTTCAACTTGTCATGCTTTATTGTGAATATATTCCGCTTTATTAGATTACAAATCTCATATTCATTTATTAGGTATCACTTGGTTCAAAATAGAAGACTTCTCAAAAAAATTCATTTTCTCATAAAGTTGTATTTTTTAAGAATTAATTTCCCAACAAATATGACAAATGTTGTTTGCTTCAATTTATACTTCCCAAAAAGTAGATAATATGTACTGAAAATTTTCATAAATAATATTAATATTTACATAATTGTCTTCATTAATAACCAATTAGATGTTTTATAAGATAAATTTAAGGATAAATGGTAAAAACAATTCAACTTCTCTAAGAAAAGTTCAAATTACCTAAATTTTGTTAGGTAAGTAACTTCCTCTAAATAAGGAAAATAGTTTGTTCAACTTTTGAGAAAGTAAAAATTGAAGATGCAACCAAAGACGAAATATTTTTCCACTTTCCAAAAAGTTATATTTCACCTCCAACTTACTCCCACCAAATAGCTCCTTAATTTTTTATGTATATAAATTCTAAAATAACTTACTATAGCGCGAACGCGGTTTTCCGACTAGTTAGTGAAATATCTTACAATCAATGGAAATCAGCACAATGGTCCAGTTCAAGAAGAGACATTTTTCATTAATCTAACCCAATTTACAACATGTGTCTCAATAGTAGCAATTCTTCGTTTACAAATAACTACAAATACAATGGTCAAGCTGCATTAATTAGTCCTTAGAAATGTTTTCACATTTCATTCAAGAAAATTTAGAAACCAAATTATCCAAATGAGCGGAAAAACACTTGTACATGCAACAACATTGAACAGACTCAAATCTCAGCAATAGAAAAGTTGAGAACTCTCTTCATCCCATTTCCAAATGAGTGTTGTACAAAATTTTGCACCACCCTCCCAGGCCCGCCTCGCCCCTCGTCCCTCAACTTGTCCCAGGCACACTCCCTGTCTCTGACCCTGTCGGTTGGCTTCCCCGATGGGCCCCCACCTCAGCCCCTACTGGCCCGCCCCTCCACCCTCCCTGCTTCTCCCTCGACCTCCTCCATCCCCGCCTCGCCTCATCCTACCCACCCCCGCTCCCCAGCAGCGTGCCCTCCCGTCCCCATCGCCCTCCCTGCTCCTTCCCCGACCTCTTCCATCCCTCCCCTGCCGCTTTCCTCCCCTCCCCCTCAGCCCCTCCCACCCTCCCCGCTCCTCCCCCTCCCTCGCCCCGGCCCCGGCTCCTTCCTCCCTCCCTCCCGCCCACACCGCCCACCAGCAGCGCGCCCTCCCCCTCCCTCCCACTCAGCCCCCGCCCGCCCCTCCTCCTCCTTCCCCCTCCCTCGCCCCGGCCCCCTCCCCGGCTCCTTCCACCCTCCCTCCCGCCCACACCGCCCTCCCCACTCTCCTCCCCCTCCCCGCTCACCATCAGCGCGCCCTCCCCCTCAGCCCCGCCCTCCTGGCCCGCCCCTCCTCCTCCTTCCCCCCTCCCGCCGCCATCCTCCCATTCACCCCCTCAGCCCTCCCTGGGCTCGCCCCTCCACCACTCAGCCCTCCCATGGGCCCACTGGCCAGTCCCGCCTCTCCCCTCTACCCCCTGCTCCTCCCCCGAGCTCCTCCTCCTTCACCCCGGACCCCTCGTCCGCGAGCTCGACCCCACTCTCCTCCCCCTCCCCCTCCCCGCCCACCATCAGCGCGCCCCCCTCCCTCCCCCTCCCCCTCAGCCCCCGCCCTCCCTGACCCGCCCCTCCTCCTCCTTCCCCCCTCCCGCCACCATCCTCCCATGGGCTAGTGGGCCAGTCCTGCCTCTCCCCTCCTCCCCCGAGCTCCTCCTCCTCCGCCCTCCCCCGCCCTCCCTGGGCCCGCCCCTCCACCCCCTCCCCCACTCAGCCCTCCAATGGGCCAGTGGGCCAGTCCCGCCTCTCCCCTCCACCCCCTGCTCCTCCCCCGAGCTCCTCCTCCTTCGCCCCGAACCCCTCGTCCGCGAGCCCGACGCGCCGCCCTCCCCCACCCTCCCTGGCCCACCCTCCCTGGGGCCGCCCTCCCCCCGCCTCCCCTTCCCCCCTCTCAGCCAGCCCTCCTTGGGCCCGCCTCGCCCACCCCCGGCCCAGCCCTCCCCACAACCTGCCCCGACCTCCCCGCCCCTACCCTCCCCCTCTGGGCGCTACCCCTCTGGGCGCTCCATGAGCAACAAACATAAAGGCTTAGCATGATCAGGAATTTCTGTCTAGAAATTTCTTCTTCAGTGTCATCATTGTCCACTTGATTTTCTTCTTCTTAATCTTCAAACATACCTGTAA
>CANYCX012392678.1:0-11640 GCA_948193385.1 Breynia disticha f. nivosa | reverse complement strand
ATAATTAACATTCTTGGATATTTTATCAAACAATATACCACAGGTCAATACATCATAAGATAAAATAATGCCTCATAATTTTATTACTCAATAATAAAAGTTACAAACAATGCATTGGGCTAGGGCTTACACTAACACAATTACCATGCAATCAAACAAAATTACTGAATATGAATGAATTATAAAGTGCAAAATGCAAATCACATGTGATATGCCCCGTGCTATTGCTTTTCTTTTCTCTTTTTCTTTTATTTTTTTTCTTTTCTTTTTTTTCTTTTCTTTTCATTTTTCGTCGGTCCCAGGCTGGCATTGAACCCAGTTCGGCATCGAGCCCAGCTCAGAATATCATCTGTCCCAGACCGACATTGAGATCTCTCTCCGAATCATCCTCAGGCCCTACCTGAAGATCCAGCCACGTGTCACACAATGTTAACGCAACACATGAATTAATGCAATTCATATGGCCACTCAAATCTCATATCCAATGCATAATCATGCATCATAATCAAATGGTATCATATGCTCAACAACAAAGCAAATCATATGCTTTCCATCTCATTCATTGTTGATAAGAACATACATACAAACAAGTCATAAGCCAAACAAGAGCATAACATGCCATCATATCATCAATATCAATTAAACATACAAACATGACATGTCATTAATCATAACCACATATCTCATCAATAAGGATAAGCTCATTCAAACATATTTTTGCATCATAATTAAGTTATGGTTACACAAATCATATCAATACCTTAAGATCATAAGATTATCAAAACATCAAAGATCAAACATAGCAACCAAGTCCATTTAAAGACACACTTAAGCTATCATCTTAATATATTTGCATCATTTCCAAGTATGATTAACCATACAGATGCAAGACATACAATGGTAATTGTAAATGACACTTACCTCGTAAAAGTCGCGAAATCGGCCTCGGATCAACTCCTATCCAAAGTTCGTATAACACCTCCTATACAAAAATCATCACATAAGGCTAATAATAACTTATTCCATAAAGATTTCCTGCCTTAAAACTCAATTCTTTAATTTCCTCTCTTAAGTTCAAAGTCACTAAATTCTTCCAAAGCACCAATTTCCTCATACTCTTGTTCTAATCATGATTTATATGTTCTAAATCATTCCCAATGAGTTTAATCTAACTCAATTTCAACTAACTAACACCAATCAACGACTAACTTAGTTCCTATCCATCATTTTCAGAATTTCAGCAACCTCTAACTTATATATATTCATTCAAAACTAAGCTCACAACTTACCTCCTTTGAGTTTAATTTGAATTCCTAGCAAGAATGCTTATTTTTCCTTACTCCCTTTTACTTCCAGTAATTTCTAGGGTTTTCTCCAGAGTTTTCTTGTGCTTCCTGTGTTTTCGCTCTGTTGAATCAATAAAAATGTTTCAATCGGTGTTCCGTTCTTAAAATGCTCAGTCGATACGACCTGAAGCACGGGTCGTGCTCGTGGTCGTGTCGTGCTTTCTTGCCACGAGTTCCATTTTTATCGTGCACGGGATAGTTCTGACATTTTCCAGAAATGATGAGCAAGCGCACTGGCACAGTCGTGCTCCAACCCATGCTCATATTCCGTTTTTAGTATTTTTCAATTTTCATTTCGATTAAATTCTATTTTAATCTATTTTCCATATAGATTAATTCTATCATTTTCAGGGCATTACAGCTTGCTCAATGTCTAAAGAAGTATCTATATCATCAGAAGCAACAACGTTAGAAAATTAATTAGGGACATATCTTCTATGACCAGAACCTCTATTTTTTACTTGTTGCTTGTATTGATTAGGTTCCCCATATAAATGGAAGCGTGTCTCTCTTGCGTGATTTGTCTTGTGTCAATAATCATAATATTTGTTGCCTTTCTTGGTTGCAAAATAAGATTGATTCTTCGCTCTAGAATCAACATAATGATTACCCAAAAGATTGCCCGATTTAAAAGGATTGCACGTAGGATTGCCTGAATGCACTAGCAGTGCATTGTGATTAGTATTATCAAGCAATTTTCCTTTGATTGCTTTTCAACATGCAATACCAATTGCATATGCCTTGGAGACAAAAGGCATGGGATCTAAAATGAGAATCTGATCCCTTACAAACTCATAAGCATCATTAAGTTCCAAAAAACAACAGCAATTTGTTTCTGTTTTCAACATCCCTAGCCACATCACATCCATAACATGAGGGGGAGCTAAACAATTAAGTTTATCCCATTTCCTTTTCAATTCTAAAAATATAATAACAAAGAGATTTCCCTGTCGATACGCATAAATCTAACTTTGTAGCTTTAAACTCATAGGTCCATGGTTATTTCCAAACCTTTCCTTCAAATCTTGCGTTGTGACTTCGCAGAAAGCAAAGATCCAAATATATCTTTTGAAATCGTGTATAAGATCCTAGATCTAACCATACGATCTACTGTAAGCCACATGGGATACAATTCATCTGTGAGACTCAATTTTAAAATTCGTTTTTCCCTAATAAATAATATAATTGAAGAAATAATATAAAAATCAGATATAAAAACAGAGGAGAGAGAAGAGATAAAAGATATATACACTCTATGATATAAAAACCTCGGCCCAATTTGTTTCTGTTTCATAATTTAAAACACAAGTGAAAGAAAAATATGTTTGAAAACATTCAAACTCAACATCGCGTGTATATACAGAAATGTACAACAGATGTACAGAACAAAATATCAAAAAATGAACTCTAGAGCCCGACCTCAGACGTAAAGCTCTGGAAACGTTTATCACCTCTAGCACTGTCCAGTCAAGTAGCTAACTACGATCTGCACAATCATTTCGACAACAAACGGGGGTGAGTATGAAATATACTCAGTAAGACTTCTTAGATTCATTTAAAGTAAATTATGTGCAGGGAAAAAATATAAATTAGCACGAGGACGTGCCTATCTATTTTCTGCCTATGACATCCGACTATGCCAGTACAAACATATCACACAGATATAAAACAACAAAACACACAGGTTACATCCACACAGGTTAGCATATATATATAACCATATAGGTATCAATCAAATAAGTTCATACAAAACATCCATATCATTAGCAAGATCACATAGATCAAATCAACATCCACACAGAATTACATTCAGCAAATACGAACCACATAGGCTCAATTATCAACACAGGATTGATCACACAGATCATACTTATACGAACATAACATCCACATAGGATTAGAGTCATAACATTACACATATATGAAAGTAAATGTATGAAATGAAATGCTGATACAAATCCACACAAGATGACCCTGGATTTTTGTCCACCATAGCACACAATAGTGGAAATCCTCTATCGTACACAGTAGAGGAATGACATACAGCCTGAGCACACATCTCTGAGCATATAGCTCGTAAATACAGACAACACATAGCAAGTCTAGGACAGCACACAGCAAGTCCTTATCCATCCAGGATAATCTACACAAGAATATAGCCATACAGGCTCATGTCACACAAATGCTTATGCAATATATGAATGTATGAATGCCATTTTTATCATATCAGCACACAACATAGTAATGACATTCGTATCAGCACACAACATAAGAATTACATTCGTATAAGCACACAACATATGAATGACATTCATATTAGCACACAACATAGCTCACACAGAGCATCTCAAATACCACATAGGTTTAAACTATCATGAAAACATACCACACAGGTATATCTAACATTAATGTATCAATATCAACTCTAAATCAATTAATTCATCACATTTTTAACTTGATCCATCTATATCTAGCAATCTCAACCACAACATTATAGGCCAGAAACAACTACACAAATGTAAATATAGTTGGCCTAAAGAAAATATATATTCTTACATGTGAATATTCTTATGAATCAATTTAGTAAGTGTAAGAACACTTATGATCAAATTTAGTAAGCATAGAATACTTACCTCTTAATACAAGCAAAATAAACAATACCAACACCGAATCAATCCCTCCTCAATAGTCGTACAGATCCTCCTGTACGAAATTAACCATATACAATACATTAACTAACCATTATCATATTGATTCTAACCTTAGAATCATCAAAGTAATATTTATAAACCTTATATCAACCATATGACAACATTTCCAACAACTTCCTTCATGAACTGTCTTCCTTAAAATCCATCCATTCAATGTTTTACCTCTTCTAATTCATTCAAAATGTTTTATACAAGTTCCTCACACTTATTTACAAATGTTTCCATCATCAATTCAATTCAAACACATTCAATAATCCAATTTCAGCATAATTCCTACAAACTTCATGTAAACCAACTATCAACCTTACCTTAATGACTTGAATTCTTGCTAGAATTACTGTTTTTCCTTGCTAATTTCCTTCCTCTCACTCAAGAACAAAGTATTGGCTTCCTTCTCAACTTCCCTGTTGTTTTGTCTGTAGTTTATGTTTTTAAAGTTCTTGAATGTCGGTTGAATCGAGCGAGATTTATATTTTTTTTTCAGAAAACAGTAGAGAACTCATGGTGGATGGCAAAGTACGCGTGGTCATGCCCACTGCGCGTACTTTCCACCGACTAAGCGTACTTCTCTGGTTTCCAGCATTTCCTCATTTTCCTTGGTTATTTCGTATCAACCTTATATCAACCTTCATAAACCTCAATTAAATCATTTATTTTCAACATTTCAATAGTCATTTCCTTAAAATAAATTTCTGGATGTTACATCATCAGCCTCATCAGGCAAAATTATAAAGCCATTCACAAAACCTAGCTTCAATTTCACACCTAATACTATCTAAATAACATGAAACCATTGCAATTAATTACTCTCAAAGAACAGATCATTAATTAATTGCATACTTGGATGATCATAGGTCTGTAGAAAACAGGGATCATCCTTAGGCTGATCAAATTGACGTGGGAGGCAACCAGAATGGCTGCCCTTAACCACATCGTGGTAAGACTTCATGATAATGAAGCTAGGAGTAAGCTAGGAAGAGTTATTTGAGTGGGATTTAGTGTTTAGATCAAGGTGTGCTCTGATGCCATCTAGAGCCTAAATAGAGGAAGCAGAAGGTTCAAAAGAGAGAGAGAGCCAAAAATATAGATGCAGAAATGAGGGCATCAAATCAAAAAAATAAAGAGCTATCTCAACCACTTATATGCCTGTGGTGAGTTGCCATAGTTGAGCATGTGATCATCATGTGCCTAGTTTACTAGTGAGGGGCATTATGGATATTTATATATTACAACAGTTAGAAATGCATCCTAAACTTTTGTTGATGTAAAACCTTCAATATGAGCTTTTGGACTCTAGAAAATTTATCAATGGTTAAATTATAAATTATTCAATTAATTAACTTCTTCTATTTGTTTAAAAAGTTCATTTTATTTTATAGCATATAATATTTTTTATATCTTACAAACATAATTACTTTATAAACTTGCCTTAATTTAATTTAAATTTTAGTTCAATATAATTTAATGAACTATAATAAAAGTTATATGATAAATCTATTCAAATTCAAACTAGCTTTTTACCTAACTCTAACAAGGTTCTTATAAAGAATATGAAGGAAAGAAAATTCCACAACTGATTGTTTACCATAACATCATTCATTTCGGTATATAAAAGTATAAGACAAATAAAAATAATATTTACTCTGGTCAATACTAAGAACAAATGGATCTACAGGATTGCACTCATCGTTTGTAAAAAAGGGTAAAATGATAATTTTATCTTGTGGCAATTTTGAAAAGAAATGTTCCTGGAGTGTTAATATATTTTCTATTAAGTAAGTATGTAAAAAAAATTATTTGTAGACATAGTTAAATTTTTTTATGACTTAATTTGAAATTAAATGCATAACAAAATAAAAATGGCAATTTAAGACAAAGTATTATCTATATGGATAATGCATGTCTTAATTAAAACAAAGTTGGATAAGGAGAATGTTTTGTCCTAAATCGACATGCCATTCACATTTTTGATTATTTAAGGAGATAAAATATAATTTTGATCTATCCTTAATTAATTCCTAATTATCTTAAAGAGTTATAATGTAATTATAACTCATATTTAAGGTATTTGACATGGAATAAAATTAAGGAGTCTTAAACCTAAGTCGGTAAATACACCAATTTAACACATAATTAGTGTTGCACAATTTAGTGGACTGAACCACCAAGCAAACCCTTAGGTAGACGATTTCTTTTATCTGTTTTTAATTATGGTGATTTTATTGTTGCCATATGACACAAAATTACTAATCATAGTAATTTATCTCTCCTGAGGAGAGATAGAATTATTTTGTTCCTTGCAAATTTGTGTGTGAAAGTATAGAGGAGTCACTCAAGGGTAGTCTTTATTCCTTAACAACACAAATACACGACATTCATAAAGAAAAATATGAGGTGAATTTTTCTTAGCCTAACTCCTCAATTGTATGTCACATGATTCTGTTGTTAGGTAAGCCAAAACCTTTGAATTTCGCTCCATCATGGTTAACCTTAGCAATAGAAAATTGCCAACAATCTCTAGTCCCGAAGGTATGCATAAAGTATACTCTATAATCTCTATGGCAACAAGTCTAGCTTCATTTTCTACTTGAAGATCAACCTCACCATTGGAAAGCAGTCTCCTGTTTCGTAATCCCTTCACATTACAACAAATATGAGAACCAAATCTGGTATCTGATACCTAATATATTTAAATATAGACATTTATTTCAATAACTTAAGTTTCTAAAGAAGATGTTCCTGCAACATCTTTCTCTCCCAATAACATTGAACAGATTCTCTTCCAATCTTTTATTGCAATGGTAGTAAATGTTCTTATTCTTGGAAATGAACTAGGAAGACATCCTAAACTTTTGTTGAGGTGAAACCTCCAACATAGACTTCTAGACTCAAGAAAAAATTACAATGGTTAAATTATTAATTATTCAATTAATTAATTTCTTTAATCAGTTTAAAAAAAATCATTTTATTTTTTAACATATAATATTTTTTATAACTTACAAACATAATTACTTTTTAAACTTGTTCTTCATTTAATTTAAATTTTATTTCAATTTATTTTTATGAACTATAACAAAAAATTATATGATAAATATGTTCAAATTCAAACTAGCTTTTTCCCCTAAACTCTAACAAGGTTTTTATAAAGAACATGAAGGAAAGCAAATTCCGCAACTGATTGTTAACCATAACATCATTCATTACGGTATAGACAACTAAAAATAATATTTACTCTGGTCAAACAACGTTATTCATACTGGTGCGTAATAAGCTGAACATTAACGGTTAACAAACCATAAAAAGATACTTTCACTAAAACAACCAAGACACCCCTAACTAACTTTATTTACACCATGCATTCGTGCTGAATTAACGTCAAAACCTCACAATGCAAGGATAAAAACGTCACTAGAAATTAAGAGAAACAAAAAAAAAAGTTTTTGTAGGCTTCTTCATTTATCTATAAATTCTGCTGGAACTTTGAAATAAGCACCACAGAGTTGTTCAGCGTTTTGGCGTAGAAATGTTTCATCATTTCAATTAAATTACATACTGGATATTGCCGAAACGCTGAACTAAATAATCTTGCATGTTGTGCTTGCAATAAACAAAGGGAAATAGCGTACGTAAATCATTGAAGAAATGGCTTTTAAGGTTTTAAGTCTTTGCATTTTGTTGTTAAAAGCTTTGGTTGTTTATGCACACAATAAAACCGGTAAACTTGACGTTAGCTGGAAGCCTGCAACTGCAACCTGGTATGGTGCTCCTGAAGGCAGCGGCAGCGATGGTAACCTCTCCTGCACCATGTTAATTCCTACCATTTACGTACGAATTTGTTCAAAACAATATCTACTTGATATGTATTTGCAGGAGGGGCTTGTGGGTATGGAACGCTGGTGAATATGAAGCCAATGAGGGCTAGGGTGACTGCAATAAGCCCAGTGTTGTTCAAGAAGGGAAAAGGGTGTGGAACTTGCTACAAGGTTAAATGCTTAGACAAGAGCATTTGCTCAAAAAGGCCTGTTACTGTAATTGCAACCGACGAGTGCCCCAGTGGCGGCCCCTGTGGCAACGGTAGAACTCACTTCGATCTTAGTGGTGCGGCCTTTGGTCGGTTGGCTTTTTCTGGTAAATGTGAAGAAATTAGAAACCGAGGGGAGCTTTCAATTATGTATAGGAGGTATGTTTGGTTTCTATCATCAACTTTTGTTAATCTTCTCTCTTTTGTTCCATTTTTATGTTAAATTTTTACTTCTGTTGGATTTTTGTGATGTCTAATGCTTTTTTTTTTTACAATTTTAATCTCATATTTTTCAGTGTTTATTATAAGTCAAAAAACTTTTTTTGAACTTATATAGAAGAATTATATGAGGATACTCTTAAAATAATAATAGGATAATTTTTGTAGATATATTATTTATTTTAAGACCTTAAAAGTAACTTTTTGTTCAAAAATATGACAGGAATTATTCACATAAAACTTGCTATTTTATCCAAATTTGCAGTTTTTCAATGTAATCTAAGATAAAGTTTTGCATGTTCTCTTTGCCATTTATCGATTTATAATTTTGTTTGCAGAACTAAGTGTAAACATCGTGGAAAGAACATTACTTTCAAAGTTGGACAGGGTTCATCACCCAATTGGTTTTCGCTTCTTGTGACTTTTGAAGATGGGGATGGTGATGTTGGAGCTCTTCAAATCAAAGAAGTATGTAAACTTTTTCCCTCCATATTTAATATTCAATTTTGTTAATCAATTAAACCCGTTGGTTTCTTAATCAAATGATATGGTTTTAATAACATTTTGATTGCAATTTAAAACTTGTGATGGCAGGCAGGAGGGACGGAGTGGCTTGAAATGAAACAGCTATGGGGTGCAACTTATTCCGTTGAGATAGGGCGGCCTTTAAAAGCACCATTCTCAGTGAAATTGAGCACACTTACTACGGGAAAAACACTCTCTCAAACTAATGTCATCCCTGGGGATTGGGAAGCTGGTGGCATTTATACCTCTCGCCTCAGTTTTCTTAAATAACCACAGTTTCCTTCCTTAACAATTTGTTTCAACATTAATTATAAATGTGAGTGTCTCCAGAGTGCACGCATGTTGTCAATCGTTTATAATGATATATGTACGTGTATTGGGATATATGATTTTCCTAAGTTACAAAGTATATTGTAATGATTTTTGCGTAGGAATAAATTTTATTTTATTTTGGAACGACTAAAAATCTTGGACGAGGAAGACTTACTCTAATAGGAGAAGAATCAAAAAGAAATATATATAAATATATATTATTATAATAATATTAAGATTTGGATGTATAACTTATCTCTAATTCTATTGCAATTCTATATTTATTTCTATATAATATTTATCTCTTTTTAATTATTATTTCTATATAATTCTTCTCTTATCATATTCAATAAAAATAATACAATTGTGATTATCCTCGCATTATTTTATAACACGTTATCAGCACAAATACCGTCTAAAATAAAATAAGCTAACAGACAACAAGTAAAAACCGAAAGCTATACATGACTACTCTCCAAAATAAACCATTGCCATATAGTAACCTTCACCTTGCACTGGCACCGTAGACGAGGTCCAGCTTGCTAAACAGAAGGCTCAGGCTCGTCTCATGGCTACTTATGTCCAGGTGTGACCCCCAAATTCGACTACCATTTCCTTTAAATAATCGTTTCTCTTTCCAGGTGAAATGGTCCTCGAACTTAGAAATTCTTCAAATTTTCAAAATGGCAGTTTGAAAAAGAAAAAATTTATAAAATTTACATTGTATTACTTAAAGTAAACACATACATAGTTTGGAAAGAAACCTTCTCTAAGATGATTGAAGTATACAAAATACATAAGCTTATTAACGAAAAGGAACCAAAATGATTCCGTTTCAATGATAACCTAGCAAAAGAATGTATGCACTATCAAATGTCAATACAAAGCTTTGTATGAAATGATCAAACCATCCTAGTGCACAGCCCACGTCGGTCCTTCAATCTTCTATTTGAGTTGGAGCACAAACATTTTGCACCTTTACGTCCAAAATGTCCCCTCAAGTCTCTGCCCATACGGCAGGCATAAAACGCAATGAGTCGCAAAACTCAATCATTCATCAATATTAGCTCATGCCATGTTATACATGTCATGGTGTATTAAACCACAAGAATTCTCAACAACTCATTAAACATAGCCAATGAACATATGCACACAAGTAATCAACTCATCTATTTTTCTCCTCCACACCCGCTACAAATATAGCCGATTATAACCAACATCCAAACAAATACACAACATCATTGCTCAAGGTTATAATTAGCTATACAAATGCCACACATAGTCCACCGCATCATCAGCCATATAAACCACATACCTAATCATCGCATTAGGTATATCTCAACCCACCATACAAGCAACACACATCATCATCACATTATGTATCAATTACTCCAAACATTTTGCAAACAAGAAGCATACAAGACAAAGGAAATTGCATTCGTGTTGCTTACCTTATGATAATCGCCTAACGGTGCATATGAACTCATATCAATTCCATGTGTATGTAACTATGCAAACAGAAATGACTAGTGATTATCGTATGCATATGTTTTATATAATTCACTTTCTCTTTCTTTGTCTCTCTTCACCATTATTGTTCTTTTAAACCTCATTTATGTTCTTCCTAACTACTACATTTAATTATTCACCTTCTTACGCCAACCTTCATTAATGTTTAATCGTTCCAATAAGTTTTTTTAAATCAGTTGAAATGCTTTATACGCTCTAATATGTTTCGAAGATCCTTACTCTCGATTTCCTCTCTCAAATGCTAGACATTTTCCTATTATTACTTCCATCTCTCTCACCATACAACACCCAATTAAATTGATGCATAAAAAAATATCAATGAATACTAAAGAAGCTTACCCAAGCAATGATACATAGAAAAACTCTGGGCACTAAAAACCCAATTTGTCACTTCTAAGGTTTTTTCTTTTAGTAAGGATTTCGAGCACCTAAACCATGATTTACGAACAAAAATTGTTAGAAAAAGATATTATACATCCTAAATTTTCCAACGTGCTATCGTTAGCTCAAATCGGAGCTCAAACGAAAAAGAGATGTGGTTGGAAAGCTAGGGTTAGGTAGAATTTGGGGATTGATAAATATAAAGTAAGAAGACTTGTCGAGATTCGATCACAGACCGATTTTGGAACTCCCAAAAACTACGGTTTCACAAGGAAAGATGATGACTAGAGTTTTTAGCTTTAGAGAGAGTTTTCAGAGGAAAAGCATAAAGAGATAGGTGTATGTATGGCTAGACGAGAAGAGTTTAAGATTATAAAGGGTATTTGGTTGGATGGTTTTACCCATTTTGGCTATTCACTTTGTAAACTTCTTTTACTCTCAATTCAACCAATTCTGATTCTTATTATTTCCTAACTTATAATTCCATAAATCTATCCTCACACTCGTTACACCGAAATTTTATGCCGAATTTTATTTAAACATTTTGCAAAAAATTTACTCCCATTTTTTATATATTTATTTAAAAGTTTAAAGT
>CANYCX012392643.1:0-12699 GCA_948193385.1 Breynia disticha f. nivosa | reverse complement strand
GTGAGAGATGTGAGATTTAGGGGCTGATTATAGGATATAATCAACGTGGTGCCCTCGGTTTCACAAGAGACTCATCCGAATTGACAGAAAAAAGGTGATACGTTCTTCCCTTGTGCTAGTACACTTATTTGACTAATCCGTGTGTTAATCTTTCGAGGAATCACACTTGGGATTCTGGTTTGGTGTCACAAAGGTCATCTTATTGAATAATAAGGTGGTAGTTACTCGGTTTTGTCCTAGAACAATCGACCAAGGAAGAAAGCTAGCAAGGTATGATTTTTATTCATAAAGTTTCAACCTTTAATGTGTTTTAGTAAACCGATTGTCTCTAATATGTTTTGAGTCGATTATATGTGAATCTTGGGCTGTTCTTGTGTGTTTTTGTTCATGTTTTCCGCCACCAAAAGGTTTTAAACACATAGGAAACCCTTCAAGGAGATACTGGATGAAGCATATAGTGTTCCTTATGTTATGCATCCAGGAATGACTAAAATGTACAATACCCTGAAAAAACATTATTGGTGGCCAAACATGAACAAAGATGTGACTAATTTCATATCTAGATGTCTGATATGTCAGCAAGTGAAAGCTAAAAATCAAGAAGTAGTCAAAAAACTTCAGTTAACCACTTAATCAAACATATTAAATATCATTTAACACAATCATATCAACAATCATTCTCAAGAATCAACCTACCCTTTTAGGGTCAAACCACCATCATAAACCTCAAAGTACACTTCTTTCATCATTTCATTCATACGTCCATAGCCATATTCACATACACAATGACTTTATTCAATCACATCCTTCACATAAACATATAACTCAACAAGAATCCATTTCATAACAACACAAAGCATGTTTATATCATAATCATAAACTATACACATTCATTTTTGCTCAATCGATCATGTCATAGTACATACTTAAATACTAATCATCCTCAACTTTCATTCCATCATACAATTTAATATTCAATACATACAGACATCATCATTTATATTCATACATTGGTCATTCATTCCACCAACATATACACTCATACATGCCTTAGCATTCCAAGGTTCTCACACAAACATCAACTACAACAATCGAATGGATGCATTATAAAATTGCTAATGCAACCACATAATGAAATGCTCCAGAGCCTCAACTTTGCGGGAGAGAGACCTTACTCGATCTCTGCGCCTTTCGTATATAAGGAGAGACCTTACTTAATCCTTTTCCAAATTGGTCCAAACCCCTTGTTTTCGTATAAGGATAGAGTTCGCTCATCCCTTTACATAATTGGGTGAAACCCCTTATTATCGTATAAGGAGAGACTTCGCTCATCATTTCGCATAATTGGGCCAAACCCCTTATTTTAGTATAAAGAGACACTTCGCTCATCCACAGGAATAGAATGAATGTGATACAATTCATTTCACAAGAAGGCTTTTAGCCATTCACATACTAATCATAGAGAAGCATATTGCATAAATGAAGTAATTCAAGCCTCAATTCATATCTCAATCATTCACACATCACATTACATAATTCTATGGAATTATAACACATTTCGCACAAACCAACAACGCTCATTCATTCAAGCAACATAATCATAAGTCAACATTGCACCATACACGTACTTGTCACATCTTATCGAATCGGCATCTAAACGTGCAAAAGTCAACTCACACATAACTTTCTAAATCAATCCATACACCATTATTCCGCATTTCCATCATGAATACATAACACATAGCATTAAAAACTTCAATCAACCATACGAATAAAACCACTTTTATTAGTAAGCATTCGCATGCATAATATCCACATACATGTTTATCAAGCCCCATTTCAATCTCATTTTACATCTAGAACCATCATACAAACAAGAACCAATAATTCATAACTCAAACATACCAAGTAAGTGGAAAAAAGAACTTACCTTGGCTCCCAAGAACCGTTTCGGCACCTGATCCTCGATTCGGCTTCCATTGATCTCTCCCTTTTCCCGTAGCTTTTAATCCTATATGGAGAAAGGATGGATTTGAGGCTCGATTCGATGTTAATCCGCTGAAATATCGATGTTTGTTGGTAGGTTATATGTTTGGGAAGACTTAGGAAAGGGTTTGGGGAGTTGGGAGAGTGTTTGAGAGGTTTGGGGTGTATTTTTCCTCGTTTGTGGCTGTTCTCGGCCTTTTAATGACATGTCCAGACTTTTGTTAACGTATGTTATTCTGCAAATTAACGTACGTTAACAAAAATGAAGAATAACGTACGTTATTTTTTGAGTTAACCCACGTTAATTTCATTAACGGACGTTAATGACTAGATTAATATACGTTAATCTAGTCCAGCCTGCTACACTTAGTGATTTTTGACCACTTTCGACTCCCGACATCTATGTACTTACACATACATGTTTATAACTTAAAATAAACATTATATCAACATCAATTAACATTGAATTAACACATATATTAAGATTAAATCCAACAATCATACGCATCAGCTTACACCTCCTCTATTCTTTTCGTTACCAATCTCGTAACTTACTTCCACAATACTTAGGTTCATGTATCTATATCATACTCCAACATCATCACCCATGAATTTAAACATAAATCAACATTGAATTAAACCTTATTTAACACCTAAAAAACATCATCTCATCCCATATATATTTACTTGTGAATATAAACATTCATTACTTTGTTTACAACCACACTCACATAATTTCCTCTGCACATGCAAGGGAATCAGACAACACGCACACACACATTCCATTTCCATTCTTAATCATGTTTCCAATTTAAAATGGATGAATTTCTAGGGCGTTACATTGATTGGATATTTGTTGGTTCATGTAAAGAGCATAAGCAAAATAATAGGATTATCACTCTCAAAGAGAGAGAAAATGTGATTGGCCACTTGAGTAATGAACTGAGAAGTGCATGACCATATCTATATGTTATAATGTGTTACATTAATTATATGAAAATTTGGTGTCACTGGAATATCAAAGAAAAAAGAATTGACATTATAAGGATGATTGTTCCATGTGTTATGTAATTCTAAAATCTAGGGTAAATGACTATAAAAGATTGTATTAGGTCAAATGGATGTCACCATATCTTCATTTAATTTCGAATGTCATAAATCCTTTCCAGTGTGTGTGTGTGTATGGCCTTTAGGAATTGATGATTCCTAAATGTCAATATTAAATGGACCTATAGGATTCCACACAAAAAACCAAGTCTGAATGGGTAATTCCAGCATATCCAATTAGAACGTATATTTTGGCATGTAAAGGGAAAATATAAGAGGCCATAATAAATGTGCATTGGACACATTATGATCCCAAAAATTATGAGGCACATGACCATCCCTTAATAGAGTTTTAATCATGCTTTGATTAAGTACTTAATTGGAGGGAAAAAGGAACTATAGTATAAGTAGTAAATTAATACCCACTTAAGATCATAATATATGTCTTAAATGTGGATTAAAAATAAGAAGAGTTAAACCTACTTATCTATATTATTTCTAGGATGAATTAAAGGGTTTTAAAATTCAAAATTTGAATTTGGAATCCTATGCTTAAAAGGAGAATCGGCTACAAAGAGTTAGTGTAGGATAAGGATTAGGTTTTTCCTCTCTCCTCCTCTTTTGTAGTCCCAATCGCATAGCATAAGGAATCACTTCCTTGCCTATTTTACTTAAATGAGTTGCCCCTTTACTTCCCAAAAATCCAAGAAAAATTATTTTTTCTTGCTTGCACAAGACTTGGCTGAATACCAAAGGAAGAAGTTAGCAATTCGCCCTTTTGATCAAGACTAGTTGTGGGTGTGCACATAGAGGGAAGTCATGGCTCTTCATGGGCATTTTCACATAGTTGTTCTTGTGTGATTTCAAAAATTTTTCCCGTTGTTCTAATATGGACTAAATTCATATGAAACCTAGCAATCATTTTTATGTGCACAAGAAAATATATATGGATAAAATGAATTTCCTTAACTTTATTATTCTATCTAAATAATAAACAATTATACATAAGACACTACATTGGTCCTAGGACGTACACTAACATATCTAAGATACATAAAATTATTTCTCGATTATCCAATTTATCATTATATTATTCATACACTGTTCCAATTGTTCCATTGTATCATTGTTCCAATTGTTCTATTGTACCATTATTCTAGTTGATCTATTACACCATTATTTCAATTATCCCTTTATACTTTCCCTTTGTTCCTTTATCTTTATCCATTGTTCTAATATATCATGATAACTATTGTATGGTATAAATAACAATTAAAACAACCATTTTAATAATTATCTTTTTTAGTTGCTAGTAAGTATAAATAAGGAATTTTTTCCTCAAGTTATGCCCACCTATCTAGATAACATACTCAAAACTCTTCTGACCTTTATCATTCTAACATAATAATTCTTGATGTCTGTAAATAACTGATGAATATTTTGGGATAAAGGGTAATGGTATAAAAATTTACAAAGAAAGTGTAAGAAAGTGAGGTCCAATTGTATGAAAGATAATGTAATTGTAAAGATGTACTTGAGTGAAGCTAATGGGTGAATTGAGGATGATTAGTAATAAGGAGAGAATGAGAATTAAAAGAAGGGTAGTTGAAATTATTGATGGAGAAAAGAGAAATGGTGTAGAAATATAGTGAATATATTCATATAGCAACATAGTGTTATATTGTTATGGTTAGCAAATTAGTATGTTTACGTAATTAATGAAATCCTTGATTTTGATTAGGAAAATCTAATGAAGGAGACAGAGTATTAATCAGGACGAGGAGGGTTCCTGGATTTGACGAGATTGAGAGGTAAGCAAAAGAGCGCAACTTCCTTTGCTTGTATGTTATTGTATATGAATTGATTTAATGTAGTATATTGTTGAGTTATTTTGATGAATTGTGAATGAAGAGTGATAATAATGATGATGTATATCATGTGTTTTATGTGCTGAAATTGATGCATTGTGGCATTGATAGAGTAATTATTGTGTTGTGATAGGAAAGTAATCCGATCAAAGTAATCTACACTTAAAACTCTTTTGATCGATCTATTCTTTGTCTCAATCGACACTCTAAATCAGAAAACCCCAATTTTTTAGGGCTTCGTCAAACATAGCCCTAACATCATAATTTTTTATCTTGTACCATGCCGTCTTACCATGATGTGCTTGAAGCGAATGGATCTTATAGGAGAGCTAGTGGTTTTGCTCACGCATGGATGATGATCCATTTTTTCTCTAGAGTTTTGATCAAATTGGTATAGTTCTCACTACAATGATGCTTAATTAGACAAACTTCTTGTAGTGGTATACGACCATAGAAATGGCACTCGATGTAAGCGTAGTTTTATAAATGGCATGATTCCTCAATCTTCTAAATTTTATGATAGTTATTCCATGTAGTTATGAGTAAATAGAATGGTATGCTCTTGGATTATTAACACAATTTCAAAGGGTTTAGTTGGATCTTCCATGTATTCAAAATCTACAAGAGTTTTGTGGTTGGATCTGAAAGAAAGGTTTGGGAAAGACAAGCCCCATGATCTTTAAGCTACAACATGAGGTTAATAATTTCAATTAGAGATCCTTTACTATCACTCTGTATTTTTCTCATCTAAAGGAAAAATAGGTTAAGTTGGAGCATCTTGGTCCAACCCTTCAGTGTTTTTGTACTAATTGTACCTGTGATGTGGGAAAATAAATTGTTGATGCTGAAAATAGGTAAAAAATTATGCAATTTCTTTTAAGATTGAATGATGCCTATGATGAAACCAAAAACTAGATTTTACTCCTTGATTTAATGCCCTCTATTTTGAAAACATACTTGATGGTGTTAAGAGTGGAGAAATATGCTGATCTGCCGGTTATTCCTCTTATTGATCAAAGTGCCTTTTTATGCAAAATGGTAATTCTTATTCTCTAATAGGGTAGAAGAACACTCACCAATCTACAACCAATAAGAAAGAAAAGGGAAATAGGTACTATGACTACTGTAAGAAGAATAACCATACAAAGGAAACTCATTTTAAGTTAAACAGAAAACCTGATTGGTAGAAACCAAGATGATGGATATGAAAAAAATATCTCCTCACCAGTTATATTCTCATAATATTGCTTTTATTTTTAAAATAATTAGGTTGACCTTATGACTGCTAATGATGATAAGGAGAATCTCAAATCTGATATGGTAACTTTTATTAAATAGGATATTTCATGTCGTATTGATGACTTACAATTATTAGGGGTAGGCACTATCTCCAAATCTGAAATTAGTGCTCCTCTATGGCAGAGTGTGAATATTTCCATGATGATTTGAGGTTTGATTCAATATATACACCTTTCTATTTTAACTCTTTACTTACTTGTAATTTGGTGAAGGCATCTCATGATGATCAGATACTTGATATAGGTTCGACTAGTCATATGTGTAGTAACCATTATTTGTTCATTATTTTATAAAACCTAGACAGACCTATAGAACTAGTTTTGCCTGATGGGTCTACTGTGTTTGTCACTCATGCAGGTCAATGATTTTGTCCACTCAATTGACCCTCGTTAACACACTAAACGCACCCACCTTTTAATGCCATTTATTATCAGTGTCCTAATTCGTTAAACAAAATAAACTTAGTCATTTTCATTCCTGACTGTTGTTACTTGTAGGACCTCTCGACTGATAGAACTATTGGACATGGCATTGCTGTAGATAACATGTATTTTCTTGATTTGGGTACTCAATCAAGAGGTAACTCACTCCATATTCTTCTGATTCTATAAATACATTGATGAATAATACTTCACATTTGACCCTTTTATATGATCATTTTAGGCATTCCTATGATGAGGTACTTTCTCATATTCATGATTCTATTAGATCCTTTAACTCATAACTTTGTGATTTTTGTGCTAAAGCTAAGTAGTTCCAATTACCTTTTCATATAAGTTTCACCTCAGTGCTTTACCTTTTTAGATATTAAACATAGATCTTTGGCGGCCATTTCATCATCCTACTCTTTATAGTTTAAAATTATTTGTTACTATAGTTGATGATTTTACTAGATCATTATAGACCTATCTCATTAGTTCCAAAATATAGGTCTTTAAAGTTCTCAAAACCTTTATTGCTTACATCCATAATTAGTTTCCTTAAAAAACTAGGTTATTAGAAACAATAATGGCACATAATTTGTCAATAATAACACATTAGAACTCTTTCACACCCTTGTAATCTTACACCAAAGGTCATGTGTCTACACCGCCCAACAAAATGGTCTTGTGGAAAGAAAACATAGACATTTACTGTCAATTGATGTTTCATTCCCATTTATCCAAACACTTTTGTGGGGACAATATACTTATGGATAATTACATCATTAACAGACTACTTCTTAACTTTTATGATGGAAAAATCCATGCGAAGCTCTGCACAAAACCAAACTCGATCTTTCTCGGTTAAAAGTTTTTGATTACTTAGCTTACTCCACTATTAAGGGAAAAAATACTATAACATGAGAGTACTTTCCCTTTTAAGGACATTGCTTCTACTTCTAACAATTAAGAGAGTGTTGTTGTACCATTATTTTTTTCCAGTGTAGTTGGTGAGAACAATGAGTATGACACCTCTCATACCCCAGCATAGGTCAGGGCACATGATGAACCCACTTGTTCTGATGCCTCTATAGCAACTTATGTTCCTTCATCTGATGATACTATAATTTTGGCATGTGATGAATCCTCTTCTGATGCCATTGTACCGTTACCCCTTATAGTACCATGCTCTTCAAAAGAATAGCACCTAGGCAATGGTTGATCTTTCTAAAGGAAAGAATGTGATTGGTTATATTTGGAAATATAATCTAAAGTTTAATTTCGCTGGAAAATATCTTAAGGATAAGTCTAGGTTAGTTGTTCAAGGGTTTACTCAAAAAGGAAAGATTGATTTCCATAAGGACTTCTCCCTATGGTTAATGGCAAACAATTCTGCTCCTTATCCATTTAGCCACTGTTCGACAATGGGCACTGCACCAGGTAAGCATTAATAATGCTTTTCTACATGGCTATTTGAATGAGAAAATTTACATGCGTGCTCCACATGGTTATAATAAAGAGGCACCTGGGTAAGTTTGTAAGCTTCAAAATTATCTTTATGGTTTGAAGCAAGCTTTTAGGGAATAAAATCATGAATTTTGTTCCAAACTCATTGACTACGGTTATTCATAGTCTGGTTTTGATCATTGTTTATTCACAAAGACTATAGGTTCTACTTTTTTGGCCTTGCTTGTAAGTTTTAATGATGTCTTGAAAACTGCCAGTGATCTTACATTGATTGCCTCTCTCAAGAGGTACATGGATAACATGTTCACAATCAAGGGCTTGGGGTCTGTTTACTATTTCCTTAGTGCTCTTCATATTTTGTGCTACCTTAAAGGAACACTTCATCATAGGTTTTTCTATCATGCTATGTCTAACTTTGATATGTCTATTTATTATGATGATGATTGGGCCAAATGCCTAGACTCTCAAATTTGTATCTGGTTATTATGTTTTCTTGGGATATAATCTTGTCTCTTAGAAATGCAAGAAATAGGTCACTATTTCTCGCTCATTCACTAAATCAGAGTGTTAGGTTGCATTTCATGCATATATTTAGCTTTTATTTATCTTTGTCTAGCATATATTACATGTTTTATTGTTCAAATTACTTGCATTTTTTGTTTCGTGTCTCAAGTTCTCGTAGGAGCCAATTTGCATGCTTTAGCTCAAGGATGGATACTTAGAAGCTTGAAGGATGATTGTTGGCATTTGTAATGAAGAAACAGTAGTCTACACAGTGTGGTCCTTAGACTATCTTGTTATGCTGCTCATATTATTCCTACTGAGAGACAAATGCAAAAGATTTGAAGATGGACTAAATAATAAATATTAAGACAGATTAACATAATAGAAATGAGAAATTAGGCAGATTTTAGGGATTTTGCTTTCAAGGCCGAGGAACTCTTAGAAGATGATGGTAACAGTGGAAAAAAAATGAGAGAAGTACACACAGGAGAGTCTAGTAGACCTAGAAAGAGAGCTGAATTTACTCCAACCCATACTGGATGCAAAGGATATACAAGGTCCATACCCTGACGATTTCAACCATAGTGCCTTATAGAAAAGGATTTAAAGGGATATGGTAAAGGAGGACAGAGTAGTATAGCTTCAGCTCTGGAAGTAACTCGACCTATATGTCCACAATGTCATAGGAGGCACATAAGAGAATGTAGAATGTTGACTAGAGGTTTTTATTATCATGGTAAGCATGGACATTTTCTCATAAATTATCCAGAAAGGTTTAACAGAATAGGAATAGTAGGAGATGTAATGGAATCCCAAATAATGATACATAGTAGTGGATCAGCAACATCGAAGACAGTGTTAATTGAGGTAGGGACAGAGAAATAGTATCGGGTTCATTATCTTACAGAGGTAAAAGAGTTTTAGGAACCCAAACATTGGGACATGCTAGAGTATTCTCATTGTCCAGGCCAGAAGCTTTCAATGCTAAAGAGGTTATCACTGGTGAGTTATAATAATTTGATGTTACTATTTATGTACTTATAGATCCAGGTTTTACTTATTCATTCATCACATCTAGAATGATGCATACACTGAAAGTAAAACCTGACATGAATTATTAACTAAAAGTCTGGGAGTCCATACTCCTTTGGGTGAGATAATTTGGGTACACATGATATATAAACATTGTATAATAAAGATTTACACTATTTAATTGTTGCCAGATCTAATCCTATTAGAATTAAATGAATTTAATATCATATTAGGAATGGATCGAATAACACAACATAAGGCTAAAGTGGATTGCTTTGGAAAAGAAGTAGTTATAGAACCGGACTAGCAAAGTAGAGTAATATTTTATGGAGAGATAAAGATAGTGCCTAGTTGTTTAGTATCAACCATACAAACATTTAAGATGGTTTGAAAAGGTTGCAAAGCTTATCTAGCAAACATGGTTAATAAAATGACAATGTATGAAAATATAAATGGAATGCCAATAGAGTTAATTTCTGATACAACACCAATATTTGTATGACCATATAAAATGATGCTAACAAATTTACAAGAATTAAAAAAGCAACTACAGAAGTTCATTGATAGAGGGTTTATCTGACTTATTGTTTCACATTGGGAGCACCAGTATTACATGTGAAAAAGAAAGACAAAACTCTCAAATTGTGTATTGGTTACAAAAAACTGAATCAAGTAACTATAAAAAATAAATATCCATTACCTCATATTCATCATCTACTAGATCAGTGTTAGGGTGGTACCATCATTTTAAAGATTGACTTATGATCTGGTTATCATGAGCTAAAAATACCAATAGATGATATTTTGAAGACGTCTTCTTAACCAGATATGGTCATTATGAGTTTTTGGTCATGCATTTTGGTTTGAATAATTCCCAGTAGCATTCATGGCACGAATGAACATGATATTCATCAATCAGTTTGTGATTGTCTTTATTGATGATATAATTATTTACTTCAGGAATAAAGAAGAACATAAAGAACATTTGCATATAGTATTGTCAATTTTGAGAGAAAAATGATTATACCCAAAACTTAGAAAATATAAGTTATGGTTAAATCATGTAGTCTCTCTAGGACACGTGATATCTGGATAAGAAATAATGATAGATTCAAAGAAGATATCACAAAGGTACGTAGTTTCTTTAAAATGGTTGGTTATTATAGAAGACTTATGGAGGGATTCTCAATTATAGTAACTCCATTGATAAGAATACTTAGGAAGAATTTATCCATTCAGTGGAATGTGTAATGTCAATAAAACTTTGATGAATTACAGTACAGATTAACTATAGCTACAGTTCTTAAGATTCCTTTGAGCATAGGAGGATTTGTAATATATATTTGTGGTTCATATCAAGGACTAGGTTGTGCACTTATGCAAAACAAAAAAGTAGTTGCATATGCTTCTAGATACCTTAGAACAAATGAAATAAAATATCTAATACATGATCTAGAACTAACTGCAGTAGTTTTGATCTAAAAATCTAGACATTATTTATATGAAGAAACATTTCAGATATATACAAATCATAAAAGTCTAAAATACTTGATGACCCAAAAAGAGCTAAACTTGAGATAGAGAAGATGGTTAGAACTATTAAAAGACTATGATTCCACAATTGAGTATCATTTATGAAAGGCAAATAAGTTTGTTAACGCGCTTAGTAAGAAACCAGTGTTGCTTTATCTAGTCTGTGGTTGACAACAATGATCAATTTGATAGCTCTAAAAGGTTTAAACACAAAACTAAAATGTCTTAATTAAGTGTACTAACTACAACATTGGTAGTTAGATCATGAGTGCATAAAAATAATTGGTCGATGAGTTATTAATAATGGGATCTAGAGTATGCGTACGAAATATAAGCGGGATTTGACATGAGATACTGGATGAGGCAAATAATGCTCTATATGCTATGTATCCAAGTATGAAAAAAATATACCATACTCTGAAACAAAATTACTGGTGGCCAAATATAAAGAAAGATGTAGCAGAATTTGTATCCAGATGTTTAGCATATCAGTAAATGAAGTCAGAAAATCATAGGTAAACTTCAGTCATTACATATTCCAATATAGAAACGAGAAATTATTACTATGGATTTTGTGATAAGATTACCACGTACTCATAATTGAAAAGTTGCAGCATGGGTAATTGTCGAAACATTAACAATTCTACACATTTCTTGCTTGTTAGAATAGGAATATATCTAGAACAACTAGTTAAATTATATATCCAAGAGATAGTAAGGTTACATGGAATTCCTACATCCATAGTATCAGGCATAGATCTGAGGTTTAACTCAAGATTTTAGCAGCTGTTACAAAGTGTGTTAGGTACCAAACTGAATTTCAATATTGCTTTTCATCTTCAGACAGGTGGGTAGTCTAAAAGAACTATCCAAACACTGGAAGAAATTCTATGATCATATTTACTTGAATTTCAAGGTTCATAGGACAAGTACATACCTTTAATAGAGTTTGTATATGACAATCAATATCAAAATAGTATAGGTATGACACCAAATGAAGCTTTAAATGAGAGGAAGTGCATAAGCCTAGTATACTGGGACAAAGAAGGGGCAAAAATTTTTAAAGAGCCTGAACTTGTGCAAGAAACTATAGAAAAACTAAAATTGATCAAAAGTAAGTTGAAAGCTACATAAGACAGATAGAAGAGTTATTATGATTAGCATTTGATATAATTGGAATATAAATTTAGTGAAAACTTCTTTTTAAAAGTCTTGCCCTGGAAAAGAATAATGAGATTTGGAAACAAAAGAAGTTAAGCTTGTGGAACTCATTTATAAAAGCCTGTTTTCCTGATAAACAATATATATAATAGAAATGATATAAAAATCAAATCTAAAATCAGATGAGAGAGAGAATTTAAAATATATATAAATGCTATTTCATAAAACTCGGCCCAAACCTGTTTTCATTCGTTAAACAAAACACTAGCGGAAGCAAAATAGTTTGAAAACATTCAAACTAAAAACCTGCGTGTATATACAAAAATGTACAACATGTACAAATCCAAAATACAAAAATGACAACTGGAGCTCGACCTCTG
>CANYCX012391893.1:0-12097 GCA_948193385.1 Breynia disticha f. nivosa | reverse complement strand
CCATATTTCTTAAAGAGTGCGTCCATTGTATTTTTACAAAAATGAGTGCCACGATCGCGAATGATAACTTTAGGAATTTCGAACCTACAGAAGATGTTAGCTTTGAGAAAACCTGCAACTACTTTTGAATCGTTAGTTCGACAAGCTTGAGCTTCTATCCACCTGGAAACATAATCCACAGCTAACAAAGTATATTGATATCCGTTAGAATTCAAAAAAGGGCCCATAAAAGCCATGCCCCAAACACCAAAAACTTCACAAACAAGGATTGGTGTTTGTGGCATCTCTTGTTTACGTCCTATATTTCCTAATTTCTGGCAGTGCTCACAATTTTTGCAAAAGATATAAGAATCAAGAAAAATATGAGGCCAATAAAATCCACATTCTAAAACTTTTCTAACAGTATGTTGTGGTCCAAAATGTCCACCGCAGGCAAATGAATGACAATGATTTAAAATAGACTCTACCTCATATTCAGACACACAACATCGGATAATCTGATTGGAACAAAATTTCCACAAATAGATCCCACACATAATATTTCGCATCACTTTCCACTTAAGTTTTTGATAATGGGTGAAATGTTCATGAAAACCATTATTAGTTAGAAAATTTACCAGATTAGCATACCAAAGATCCCGTGCTAATGATGAATCTATGACATAGAGTTTCTCATCGAGAAATTAAGCTTCAATAGTCGAATGATTATCAGGGTGATGTGGCAGTCTACTCAAATGATCAGCGACTAAGTTCTCAAATCTACTTTTGTCTCGAACTTCGATATCAAATTCCTGCAATAAAAAAATTCAACAAATTAATCTTGGCTTTGCGTCCTTTTTCTTCATTAAATTTTTTAAAGTTGCATGGTCAGAAAACACAATGACTTTAGCTCCTAACAAATAACACCGAAATTTCTCTAAAGCAAAAACAACTGTTAAAAGTTCTTTCTCCGTTGTAGAATAATTAATTTGAGCATGATTAAGTGTTTTAGAAGCATAATAAATAACATGTAGAACACGTCCCACACGTTGTCCAAGAACAGTTCCAATGGCATGATTGCTCACATCACACATTAGCTCAAACGGTAAACTCCAATCTGGAGACTTGATTATCGGTGTAGTGGTCAAACACTCTCTTAACCTGTCAAAAGCACGTTTGCAATTACCATGAAAATTAAAATTTACATCATTCTGCAAAAGGTTGCTTAGTGGTAGTGCAGTCTTTGAAAAATCTCGAATGAAGCGCCGATAAAATCCTCCATGTCTAAGAAAAGGTCAAACATCCCGCACGCAAGCGGGGTAAGGCTGAGACTCTATAATGTCAATTTTGGATTTATCTACCTCTATTTCTTTGGATGAAACCACATGTCCTAAAATGATACCTCTATCAACCATAAAATGACACTTTTTGTAATTTAAGACAAGATTAGTTTCAACACAATGTTGTAAAACTTTTCTCAAATTTTCTAAATAGGATGTAAAAGAATTACCATAGACTGTAAAATCATCCATAAACACTTCTGTGATATTCTCATCAAAGTCTAAAAATATAATTACCATACAACGTTGGAAGGTGGCTGGTGCATTGCATAAACCAAATGGCATACGACGATAAGCAAACGTACCAAATGGGCAAGTGAACGTGGTCTTCTCCTGATCTTCTAGGGCGACTGGGATTTGGTGGAAACCTGAATATCCATCTAAACAACAAAAATGAGACTTTCCTGCTAAACGCTCAAGCATTTGGTCAATAAAAGGAAGCAGAAAGTGATCTTTCCGAGTAACAAAGTTAAGCTTCCTATAATCAATACAAACTCTCCAACCATTTTGAACTCTAGTAGGAACATACTCACCTTGTTCATTTTCTACCACAATTATACTTGTTTTCTTTGGCACAAATTGTGTTGGACTTACCCATTTATTGTCTGAAATTGCATAGATCACGCCCGCATTCAATAGCTTCAAGATCTCCTTCTTGACAACTCCATCATGGGTGGGTTGAGATGCCTTTAAGGTTGTCTAATTGGTTTGGTGTCATCCTCTTACAAGATACGATTTTGGCAAATCAAAGAACTGAGACCTTTAATAACTGCCATGGTCCAACTGATTGCCTGCTTATACTCATGAAGAATGCAAAACAGTTCCTCCTCTTCATCATCACTCAGTGTGTTGGAAATGATCACTGGCAGTGTCTCTTTCACACCCAAGTATGCATACTTCAAATGAGCAGGTAGACTTTTTAACTCCAATGTAGGCGGCTCAATTATAGATGGAACCAGTTTCTACCGTTGACTTTTTGCATCTAACATGTTCACACTGACTGGACAGTATCTAGTAGTAGCTAGTTTAGCTTCATCTTGTGCATGTAAATCCTGCACCATAAAAATTAACTCAGAATGGAAAACCCATTTATCAGTGAGATTTTTAATCGATGATTGTGTAAGACTCATAGTTAAAGCAGTGATAAAAAAATCATCGCCACAAAATTCAAGATATTTATCTGTTAAGCAATCAATATGGTTTATAGCATACAATGCAGGATAATCAATTGGATGTTTCATAGCCTCTTTAATATTGAATTTGATGACAGCACCATCAAATTCCATTGTCATGGTTCCACTATGTACATCAATTTTTGTCCTTTTTGTCTTTAAAAAAGGTCTACCTAACAACAAAAGTCGAGAATTTGGTTCATAATCTGCATCCATATTCAGCACATAAAAATCAGCAGGAAAAACAAAATCATTTACTTGTACCAACACATCCTCTAAAACACCCTCGGGATACACACTAGACCTATTTGCCAACTGTAATATAACACCTGTGGGTTTTAAAGGACCAAGATTCAGCAACCTATAAATTGTCATGGGCATAACATTTATTGATGCACCTAAGTCACACATAGCTCTTTCTACACCTACACCTCCAATTGAGCAAAATATTGAGAACATACCTGGATCCTTAAACTTTTGAGGTAGTTTCTTCTTAATAATTGCAGAAACATTCTCACCCATAGGAACACATTCATTTTCATGCAATTTAACTTTTTTAGCATATAATTCTTTAAAGAATTTGACATACCTCGGAGTGTGTTTCAAAGCGGTCAACAATGGAATGTTGATCACTACCTTCTTAAATGTCTCCATGATATCCTTTTCTTCATTAGCTTTATTATTTTTCTTCTTTAACCTGTTTGGAAATGGAGGTGAGTGTTGTGTTGGATGTACTGAAACATTAGAGCCCTTGTCACTTAATTCTACATCGCTGATCTGAACAACTTCGTCATGCTTAGGACCATTTGGTGGTAAATTAACATTGGCAGCTTTATCAACTTTCTCTGAAACTTGGAGTTCCTTGCCACTTTTAAGTGTTATTGCGCTTACATTTGGTCTGGGATTTGCCTTTGGTTGCGAGGGTAAACTTCCTTTTTCCTGAGACTCAAGTTGTGCCACATAAGAAGTCAGTGAAGAGATTTGAGTTTGAAGATTAGTTACCGCAGTACGAGTCTCCTTGTTCTCAAGATGACTTTGATGTGTTGCAATCATAATATTCTTCATCATCTCTTCAAGAGTGTTAATCCTCTCTCCAAATTGAGGTTGTTGCAGTTGCTGAACAGTTGATGGATTTGCTGCAGCCTGAGTATTGCTATACCTGAAATTTGGGTGCTTTAACCATCCAAGATTATATGTGTTTGAGTATAGATTAAACATTCGTTGATTTTGATTCCCATGATCATTCACAGCATTAACATCTTCAACTGTACCACCATCTTGCAATTCTGGGCATTCATTAGTAGCATGACCCTGTAAAGTACACAAACCACAAACTTGCACTCTCAGTGCTTGATTAGTAGCTTGGTTAGAAACTAGTTTGTGAACAATAGATATAGTTTTATTAAGCAAGCTAGCCATCTCCTCAAATCTAGCATCTGTAGGTTTAGTGTTTACCTTGTGAACACGTGGGGTACCTCTGTCTGTGTGACACCAAATTTTTAAAAGTTCATTTTTGAATAAAGCTAAAAATCGCACTATATTTTTTTTCCTTTTTAAAACATAAGTTGCCTCAAACATGAATTACAAAACATATATCAATTACAATTTAGAAATCCTTAAGCTGTGGAATCATTTAGTATGACAACTTATAAATCTCATCTATCCTAATGTATGTATAAATACACCACATGCACAAACATTCACAACACTTAAAAAAACTGGGAGCCCGACCTTCAGTATCGCACTGCTAGCCTCACCGATCACGTAGTCTTGTCCCTGATACCTGTCACTCTGCACAAAATCCAGCAAAATACAAGTGAGTATTTTTAATACTCAATAAGGCTATCCCTTAGTGTCACTATTATGCTGGGGTGCAGGAGAGTCCTCGGCCATCCCAGCCTATCCTCCCTAATGACGCCCTAAAGCCATGCCACAAAAATCATACAGGTGTCTATACATCCCCTTTTAGGTGTTTATTCACTAAGGAACCCATTTTAGATCATTAGGGTACTTTAGATAGTCATTAGAACATTATTCGGGCCAAAATAGGATTTCTGCACATAAATAACATAGGTTTATATTTAAGTAACGTACATTACGCTTCATCAGTTTTCCAAGGCATGAATAACGTATGCCAAGGTGTGGTTAACGTAGGTTTTATGTAGGTAATGTATGTTATTTATACAAATAATGTACGTTACACCTTCAAATCAATTCTCCACGAATTTTCAAGTGTTATTTCATACTTACACACTTTCCATTCCACTTAAAAGATCAAACATTCTTTTAAACACTCAAGCATATCAATTTTTCATTAACATAGGATTCATAATCTTTATTATTATCAAATCAACCAACTTAACATCATCTTGCTTATAGTTTAATCTTCTATAGTCCATACTTATAATCATAGCATTCATGCTCTTCTATATACTCATTATCTCAATTTTACCTCACAATTGAACACAATATTAAGCCACTAAGTTCTTAATCATTATTCAAGACTAAACTCAACATAATCAATCATAATCATTATGCATTTATCGTTTCCTCTCTATTCATGTTCCCAATCATTCATAAATAATTTCTCAAATCAAACCACCAAAACATACCTCACTTACCTAATTACACAATAACACATTCTCTTTCAACTGTAACACATTCACATACCATATTTCTCATACCATAGACAAATCCTCAATGTACCACAACATATTCAAACCGTAAGGGGTTCCATGCTCAATTACCATAACACATATCATCATATCATTAAACCATCACGCATAACAACAATCCAATATAACATACAACACATACAATTCACATATAACCATACAAGAATATTCCTACTTACTCAAATCACAAACCATTCATAACTCCCACATGAGTCCATATCATACAAATCATAATTTGTGATCATACCATAACCATCCATAAATCCATTCATAACCCATACAAGAGTCCATATCATTCAATCATGCGTCCTTCTCATGTCATAACCAAATCACACGCATTCATTTCTCAGTGCAAATCAACAACATGTATGCCAAATGAATGCAAGTGCAATGCTAATGCATTGTCCACACACATATGTACCTCGGGGTCTAAAATCATCGGGTCTAGCCCGACATCAAATCATCGAGCTCTCGCTCGACATCAAATCATAGAGACTAGCCCGGAATCAATCATATCTGGGCTAATCCCCCATTTTTCTCACAATCGGGCTAATCCTCCATTATCACAATCCATCGGGCCTTGCCCAGCATCGAGCTCTCGCTCAGCATAAACATAATACTAAGAGGATCGCTCTTGTGTTCTCAACATTTGGGCTAATCCCCCATATTTTCACATGTGAGCTTTAAGCTCCTTTTCTTGATGCATGAACATGCACATTATTCATGCCAACACAATGTAATATGTATGAATGTAAATCCATGCATTTCATCTCAAATATCCATAAACACATGCATATGAATGTTCCACAATTCATTCTTATCACAACACGAGCCAACAAGCTAAATATAGCCACTCTTGGCATAACCAACATGTATTTTCTAACTCACGGAGAGTTCATCGTAAGTCAGCAAGGAACAATCATAATGTGCGTATGGATGATCACACACAATTCATTACATCGTCAATTCATAACATGCCCGTAGGCCATATTCGCATACAAGCCAAACATATGACACTATAGACATCAAACAACGATTATACCATACGAGGCATTTTATAAACCATTCACTCATACATACCAACCACACTTTTCCACTTACCATGTTCAATATCATCATAAGCTTTATGTTTATATCATACATCATATTCACACAATACACATTCATAAGCTTCACTTTCCATTCATTAATTCATATTCACCACACTTTTCAATATGGCCACCATAACTCACCAAGTCCAAACCAAACATATTCCACATTCTACATTATACGTTCTATACACATAACACATTACAAGAAAACCATCAATTTCCACATATTTGGTTCTAAGAACCCATTTTGCAACAACATAACCGTACAACCAATACCAATCATAACCAATTGACCATACAAGTGAAACCACATTCATTAGTAAGCATTTTGCTCACATAATATACACTTACATACTTATCAAGCCCCAATTCATTTTCATTTTTCATTAAGAATATTATTCATACGAGAATCAACCATTAACAATTCAAACATAACAAGTAAGTGGCATAAAAGCACTTGCCTCGCGTTCCCGCGACTCGATTCGGCCCTAAATCTCTGATTCGGGTTCTGATTGTTGTTTCCTACACAAATTCAATCACATTTACTATGATAATCAATATTCTATACTTATTTTTCTATTTATTTAACAATTTCTCCTAAATCCTAAAATTCCCAAAATCTCCTAAAACCCTAATCTCTTAAATCTCACCATATGTTATGTTTTAGGGTTAACCACTTACAAAATCATGTTCTACATTGAAAACCTAACAAAACCCTACCAAATGCACCTATTTTACAACACATTTCAGTTCGGGATTTGAGTTTTACCTTGATTCCCATCACTTGGAACCCTAGAGAGAGGAAGGCTTGATTTCAAGGCTAATAACATTGTTAATATGGTGGAAATGTGTTGTTCTAGGATAGGTTTTTTATTTGGAATGTCAAGAAATGATGGAGGGGAAGTTTGGAGAGTGTTTTGGTGGTTGGGAGGAAATAATGGCTCGGTTTGAATGTGTTTCAGACATTTAATGACCTAACTAGAGACCTGTTAACGTATGTTTATTTTGCAAATTAACGTACATTAACAAAATGCAGATTTTTGGAACATGACTATGAATAACATATGTTTAGTCAAGGATAACATACGTTAATCCTATATTAACGTAGGTTTAAGGGAAATTAACATACGTTAATTGCATGCCAACAACACTACTTAGGATTTTCTAACCTCCTTTCATTCCTAACATGTGTAGACTTATACATACATGCTTATAACTTAAAATAAACATTATATCAACTTAATTTACATCAATTAACATTGAATTAAACCTTGTTCAACACCAAAACATAATACCATAGTACACTTAAATTCATCGTCTCATTTTAATATCGTTCCCCTCATTTACCAACGATGCACATCTAGAATGCATCACACAACTTTCAAGGCTTTTCACGCAATTTTAAAATCTTTCACTCTCAACCAATTATACAATATTTCGTCATTTACATTTTCATTCAAAGATATGGTATTCATCACTTTGGTTTCAACCATAGTTTACACAACTTCCTCGCCACATGCGAGGAATCAACAACGCGCACGCACATGTTTCATTCTTATTCATAATCATTATTCAATTTAAAACGGACAAATTTTTAGGGCGTTACAGTCTATAATAACTCTAGATCTGAACTGTTGTGAGTTCTCAGCCATTAATGTAATTAAGTCCCTAGCCTCCTGCGGTGTCTTGTTTATGATCGCTCCTCCACTAGCAACATCCAACGTATTCCTGTTTGTATGTAATAGTCCTTCATAAAAATACTGGATCAGGAGTTGCTCAGAGATCTGGTGATGCAGAAATTTGGCACACAATCTTTTGAACCTCTCCCAGTATTCGCTGAAAGATTCTTTGTCTGCTTGTTTGATTCCACATATCTCCTTCTTATAATTAGAAATTTTAGAAGCAGGAAAATATTTCTCAAGAAATAATCTTACCAATTTTTCCTATGTATCAATTGATCCGACAGGTAAGTAAAATAACCAATCCTGAACTAAATCCTCTAATGAGAATGGAAATGCCCGTAGCTTGACTTCATTTTTAGTTATGTTCCGCGGACGAAAGCTCTGACAAATAATGTGGAAGTGCATGAGATGTTTATTAGGATCCTTACTGGTATGACCACGGAACTTTGGTAGTAACTGAATCATCCCGGGTCTCAGCTCAAACAAGTGGCTTGTATTGGATGCACAAGTTATGTTGATTGACTGGTGGTTGTGCTAATTCGCGTAGAGTTCTTCTGTCACGCCCATCCTGGAACAGCTGAATGTGTGCAGGCGGAGCTGGTTGGACATATTCAGGATTATCTGCCATCTCTTTAACTTCATATGCTAAGCTCTCTGAATCACCAATGTTTATCTCCAGTAGAACTGGATTATGCTTCTCTACCTATCTTTTCTGTCTCATCTGTTTCTGAAGAGATTTAGCAAGCTTCTCAATCTCAGGTTCGTAAAGAAGCTGATCTACAGAAATAGTTCGACACATACAAGAATAGGACAAATACCCAAGTAAAATCTAGGTAAAATAAATGAACAATAAACGAAAAAAAATAAGAAAGAAAAAAAAGGAAAACAATTAAAATAAATTAAACTGAACAAATAACAATTTTGACATCAATCCCCGCCTTACTCACTCTAACCAATTCCCCAGACGGCATCGACACCTCAATAATATAATCTAGAGCTTCCCACATTAAACTTCAATGCATGATCATAATCTATAAATGAGAAGGATGCACCATAATCTATAAGCATGTAAATAGGATAACCCGAAATATAAATAGTACCAGAGATCACATTCGGGTCATCCACTGCATCTGCTCTGGCTATGGCATAGACCCTAGCCTGAGGTGCTGCTGGGGCTAGTGGTTGGTTAGGTCGGGAACCTGGATTGTGTACCAGCTCATCCAGACTGTGCTCCCCTGCCTCTGTTTCTAGTAGTGCTTCTCAAATTATCCCCAACACTCCTCTGGGAATGCTCCGCCTTGGCTTCATCGTTCTGCTTCTGATAACAATCTTTTGCCATGTGCCCTCTCTTCTGGCAATAGAAACAAACGATGTTTGAACGCTTTATTCCCTCAAACACACTTCGACCACCATGTCTAGAAAAAGGTCTGCCTGAAGATCCTGCCCCTCTGCCTCCAAACTTCTTTGATTTGGTCACTCTAGACCCCTGTGAACTGAAGCTCTTTGCCCCTCCTGAGCTTCCCTCCTGTTTGGCTTTCTTTGCCTCTAGAGGCTTCTCCTCTCCCAGAGTTTTTTCTGCCCTTAAAGCAGCAGCAAGAAGAACTAAGTAGTTGGCAGGTTGTATTTCCAACAGAAGCTGGATCTCTCGCTTCAACCCCATCTCGAAGCGATCTCTCTTTGACTCATCAGTGGCCACTTCCTCTGAAGCGTATTTGGAGAGTCGGGTGAATTTCACCTCATAATCAGCTACTGAGAGGTCACCCTGTTCTAGCTTCAGGAACTCTGCCTTTTTCACTCTCCTATACACTGGTGGAGTGTACTTTTTAGAAAGGCCCTCTAGAATTCTTCCCAGGTCATTGTGAGTGGTTCATTTGTGCTTCCAGGTACCATATCCCACCAATTAATTACTTCCCCTTCGAACAATGAAGTAACATATTGAACCTTTTGCATAGAGGTGCAATTCATTCTCTGGAGGACTCTCTCTGTATCTCTCAACCAATCCTCAGCAACAGAAGGATCTATGGTGTCTGAGAAAGGCTTTCCTCCCAACTTCTGAATCTGCTCATAATTTTTATCAATCTCCAATCTCTGGGGTTGTGGTAATTGTTCCCTCACGGTTGCTCCTATCAGATCTAAAAGTTGTTGAACAGCCTGAGGTTGAGCTTGTGCTTGAGGGTTGGTAGGTGCTGTTCACTTGCTTTGGGAACGTTGACATTCCCCTGTACTGACTCAAAGGAACCAGTGGCTGCCTATGCACTATCTTCTTGTCCCTTATCCATTCTAAATCATAAAAATGAGAAAAGAGACTTCCATTTAGAAATATGAATAAACAATGCACAATTTAAAAATCTTGCATGCATGCTATGAAAATCTGTTTTAGAAATTCATATAATATTGATTTTAAGATCGATGACATCAGGAACCGAGGTTTTTAACAACCTAGGCTCTGATACCACTAAATGTGACACCCAAATTCAACTATCATCTCATGTTATTACATTTCCAAGATGATAATCGAATCTGGACATTATATTGTTTCAAATAAGAATAAAAATAAAATAACACAATTTTAAAAGGAAATATAAATACATTCATTAACAAAAATGTATCTTTACAAAGTGTGAGAAGGACATTTTTCCAAAGCGTAACCAACATACCAAATATTTTGGTTACGAGGCAAAAGGAATCGATTCAATTCCACTTTGCTTATAACCATACACAAAAATATATGCACTAATTAAAAATCAACACAAATCTTCGTGCACAGCCCACCTTGGTTCCTCGAACTTTGCAGTCGGAGTTGGAAACAAGCAGTCTTTATCCTTCTCGTAGCAAAATAAGTCTTCCCTCAAGTCCCTGCCCATACGGCAGATATAAAACGCAATGAGTTGCGAGACTCAACAAGCAACACTTACCAAATGGACAACATTGCACACATATATAAATTTCATAATCAATCCATGATAAACACAACATCACAGTTAATTTTATAACGTCAGACAACCATACGGAAATTAAATTCTCAATTGAAATTCTAAACAAAACAAATCCATACATAACATTTACCAAAATCCAAAACTCAGCGATCCACATGTGATCAGCTTGAACTACGCGCAGTGGTGGCCAAGTATGCGTTGTGCTGCCACCACGCGTAGTTTAGGTACACACAAACGCGTGGTCGTTGCTGAAGTACGCGTGCTCACGGTGACTGCGCGTACTTAGCTACCATCACGTTTGGATCTCTGGTCTCCTACGTAAAACTCAACCAAAACTCAAACTATAGAATCCAACCACATTTCACATTATCAATTTAACCCTTTAATGCTATTAACACTCCAATTCCATTCTCAACCAACATAAATCATTCAATTCCACATCAAGTTTTCTCACAAACATTTCATGATCATTTACTCAAATATCTACCACCAACTAATCGAATCATCAAACAATTTCCAATACGTTTGATAACAAATTATGTATAAATATAGGAAATATGCACATACACACATCTGTGCCATATTTCATCAACACAATAAGCTCATTATCAAATATTCAAACATGGAATACATTTTTCACTCACACACAAATCAAACCCATCATCTAGGCATACATTCATACGATTTCACCAAATACGGTTTATGATTATGAATGACAACCTATAATGCATTTCAATGCAACCCTCAAGATCCTAGACTCTAGTTTTCAAACTATGCCCTTACTTGGCCATTTCTTTTGACGTTTGCAAATGGGCCTTGTTGGCCTGGAGTATGTTTTTATAATTTACTATAGACCATAGATTTTTACGACCTTGCTTGCTCTGAATAACGCCCTTAATTGGCCTAGCATGCTCGAACACTAAAAGTGAACCGAGACTTCCACTGTGCCGTGGTAACATATGTTTTATATACTACTGCAATTTATGCTCCCAAGAGCCATAACCACTCCCGCAAATCCATTTCTCACTAAGAGCTAACATTTATTTATCTTTCTTTCTTTCCACAACTCTATATGCATGAATGTCATATGAAATGTTAATATGCCCAAATCATACATCAATAAAATTTTCATACCATGTTATATATATATATATATATATATATATATATATGTAACCAAAGTTGCCTTTTAAATCACCAAAATGCTCAACATAAACTCCCA
>CANYCX012389544.1:0-10030 GCA_948193385.1 Breynia disticha f. nivosa | reverse complement strand
TTATGTTCATATGTGTTTTGTTCTTATGAACACTTGATTTTGTTTGATGGTTCATTTGCCTATTGATGCTTGACTCTGATGGTTTGAGATTGGTTTGAAATGCGAGTGTTTCACTTATATGATAATGTTTTGAAATGATTGTTTGATTAGGATAGAGGAGAATCATATCTCGTGTCAGGATATTGATTGTCCCTGCGCTCATTTAAATTCTACGAATCAATTATTGTGTAAGAAGCTTACTGAGTATTGACAAATACTCACCCTTTGTTTAAATTGTCTAAATGATGCGCAGGACATAGATAGCTATTTTTGGACCAGAGTTGTCGTTATCTTCTTTCAGAGTTCGTTGTTGTCAGAGGTTTCCATCCATCTGTTTTGAGTGCTTTCAATTTTGAGATTTTGCGGTGTACATATTGTACAGCTTGTATAAATGTTTCTATTTTGAGTATGAATATTTTCAAACTTCTTTATGTTTCTGCTGTAAAATATTTTATGTTACAAATGTTTTGGGCCAAGTTGTTCATGAAATACCTAATTCATTTTCTCTCTCCTCTTTTTCTACTCTGATTTATTATTAATATGAAAGGATTATTGTTTATCAGATTAAATGAATTTTAAAAATGAGTTTCACACTAGTAGGCCAAAAAGAGGTTAGAGTTTACCCCGACTCGTGCCGAGTTCTAAGGATTTACTGTAGGCCAATCAATACCTTTTTATTATTAAGCGTATCGCGGTAGAGGATATGGATGAGGAGGACTGGGTAGCTCGGCGACAGTGTAAAGACCTGCTAGACTTTCATGCCCACATTGTTTGCTGATTCATTTGGGTGAGTGCAGACTATTCATAGGTGGTTGTTATGTATGTGGTGAGTGGGGACATTTTATTAGAGATTGTCCTGTGAGGAGAGACAGAGGAGAGGCAGAGAGAGTTATACCTCAGACACAGTCAGTAGTGCACAATAGTGATTCAAGGACTATTGTGAGTGGTAGTCACGGGTAGCGTTGAGGAACTGCTTCTATGCCAATGACTATCTAAGTTAAAGGACCCTCTCGTACTCACACTCAGGGACACGCTAGAGTTTTTGCAATGTCTCGATAGGTGGCAGCAGACGCCCTGAGATTATCGTAGGTTAGTTACATTTAATTGTTGTTTGTGCCTATGTATTAATAGATCTTGGTTGCATGCATTCATTTTTTATCCCCAGAATAATACATGTAGTGAAAGTTAAACGTAAAACATTGACTCAGATCCTAGGAGTCCATGCTTTGTTAGGCAAAATGATGTCGGTAAATACAATATAAAAAGATTGTAAAATACAAATACAAAATACAAAACTAATATATGATTTGATTTCACTGGATTTGATTGAGTTTGATTTGATATTAGGTATGGATTGGTTAGCTCGTCATCAAGCTACAGTTGATTGTTATACCAAATAAGTAATCATAGAACATAAAGAACATAACAAAGCAATATTTTGTGGAAATAGGAAGATTGTGCCTAGTTGTCTAGTATCTGCTATTCAATCCTTTAAGTTGATCCGTGAAGGATGTGAAACTTGGCTCATATAATTGGTAGAAGAACAACGTATGAAAACATTAAAGGAATACCATTACTAGACCAATTTCCTAACGTATTTTTCAAAGATCTCTAATGATTACCTTTTGATAGAGAGACAAAATTTATTATTGAGTTAATTCCTAGTACAACACCCATATCCATATAGCCGTATAGAATGGAGCCATCTGAATTACAAGAATTAAAGAAACAATTACAAGAGATAATTTTTGAGGGATTCATTCGACCTAGTGTTTCACCTTAGGGAGCACCTGTATTGTTTTTTAAAAAGAAAGATCGAACATTACAGTTATATATAGATTACAAAAACTCAACCAAGTAACATTGAAAAACAAATATTCATTGCCTCGTATAGATGATTTACTTGATCAATTGCAAGGTGCCACAGTGTTTTCAAAGATTGATATAAGATTCAGGTATCATCAATTAAAGATATAACAATAAGATATTCCAAAGACTGCTTTTCGAACATGGTTATTACGAGTGTTTAGTTATGTCATTTGGCTTAACTAATACTCCAACAACATTTATGGAACTGATGAACAATATATTCCAGTCCTTCCTCGATCATTTTGTGATTGTCTTCATAGATGATATACTGATTTACTCGAGGAATATCGAAGTACACAATGAACATTTGCGAACAGTATTGCAAATACTATGAGAAAAGCAAATCTATATGAAGCTGAGCATGTGACCCTCAAAATATGGAACATACTTTTTATAACTCTTAATTCATTTATTTATTTCCTAGCCATATATTATCTTTTGTTATTAATGTACGACACCACAACCAAAGATCCTATGCTGACATCAACTTTTTTTATTTTTATTTATTTTTCAAAACTTTGAATATCATTTTAAAAAGGAATGCAAGATCAATACAAACCATGATCATAAAATATAAAACAAAAACAATAGTTCCCTAGGAACAAGACCTACACAACAGTTATCAACAAATGTAAGTTCACGAGTTTACAAAAACACAGTTTATAGAAACACATAAATGGTGAACTTCTATGTTGGTGAACTTCTCTACCTCGCAGCGACAATTCCCAAGAATATCTGAAAGAGCGTAGACATAAACGGTCTTCGCAAAAACCTCCCTAGTCTGTATATAAAAACACAATCACAGAAACATGAGTACAAACCTCAGTAAGCATATGTCCCTTTGATCACTTACCTAACCATACCAAGTCTAGTACACTTATTCATTCGTTCTCACTATTATCTTCTATACAGATTCACGTTCCTCGCCCACAGTTTACTTTACTTGTTCTTCTTAGCCATACCATACGTTATTTAAAATGTTTGATCCACCACTCCTATAGTGTTATTTAGTTCACATTTGATTTATTTGAAGTTTCTAACTTGAGCCCAAACATCTTCTTACCTCAAGTAACACTAGAATACATTGTATGACTCAATAAAACATTATGGGCCATATTAACAAACATTAATGATCCTTAACCCAAAATAACATACGTTGATGGCACATATAACCTACGTTAATTAGCTGCAGTCTTTATAAACTATGCATTCGAATTGCTCCTAACACTTATACATTCCTCATAGAAAATAAACTCCTCCAAAAAATCATCTAAAGATTCAAACACAATCTCAGGCTGCTTTTCTTACACATTCATCCTCGGCTCTCACACATCTTTCCAATCATTTCTTACAATATATACATGTAAGCTCATAGCTCATATATAATATCTCATTACACACATCCATATAAACAACACCTACCAAACATACACATTGCACTACATGCTCTTTCATATCACAACATTATCATTAGTATGAAAGTAAACCACATTCCTTCAAGACACTAGCATCCAAAGAAATGTTACCCTAATGCCTTAACAAAGCACATGCAACTTACCACCCATACACATACACACACATGAATCCTTTTGAACACAAAACAACTTCCACATACCAAGATATCACGTACTCACACAAGTAAATCAAAAAAATTTCCACTACCATGGATTCAATAAACTTTACAACATTTAACATCATCCATTCAACATTCTCCACACATTCAACATTCTCACTCCATCCATTCATGCAAGCCATATCATATAATCAATCATAACTTGTATAACCCACATCAACATCTAAGTGTCATTGTACACTTTTAAAACAAAACATCCATTATTATGCCTATATATATAGTTAACCATTTTTCTTAAGCCAATCACACACTCTATAGTCATTTAAACACGTAATCAACAACTATCACGCAAGAATAATTATCACTTTTGCCAAACACAAATCACCCATCACACATACATATGATTCGTTTAAAAGTGCAACATTAACATTCATATACAAGCCTAATTCTATTCCGATAATATTTCATCTTACACTACAAATCATAAGCACATGATCCCAATTCATTCACATTCGCAACTCACTCCACATTTTCATATAGTACTACGCAATTATTCACAATCAACATTTCATATGATAGATTTAACTTTCCTAATCACTTTTTAGTTTACAACCTACCATCTTGTACATATAAGCATAATTCATTATACTTTGTCATGTTCTTTCTAACAGGATGGCTCTCTCTCTTTCCCCTAATTGTTCAATCGGTCTTCATACGCTTAAAATCATTCAGTCTTATATGACACCTTCTCAATCTGGTATATGTCATTAAAATTACTCACTCTCATATTACCAATCTCTATTCAGGCACACATGATTAGGATCAATCACTCTCACATTTCTTGTGTCATTATGATTAGAATCCACTCACTCTCACATGACACTTTATTATCTCGGGTGTGTGTGAATAGAATCACTCACTCTCGCACTACCAATATCTATCTGATACATGTGATTAGAATCACTCACTCTCATATTGCCCGTGTCAATGTGATTAGAATCCACTCACTCTCACATGGCACTTTATCATTTCGAGTATATCACTCATTCTTGCACTACCAATATCTATCCGGCACGTTTGATTAGAATCACTCACTCTCACATTGCCCGTGTCATTGTGATTGGAATCCACTCATTCTCACAGGACAGTTTATCATTTCGGGTATGTGCGATTAGAATCACTCACTCTCGCACTATTAGTACCTATCTAGCACATATGATTAGAATTAGTCACTCTCATATTGCCCCACTCATTGTGATTAGAATACTTTCACTCTCATATGACACCATCCTTTCCTAGGTAATTGCAATTAGGATCACTCACTCTCACATTACCAAATCTCCATGTAACATTCTCATCCTAAAACCCTATAGACAAGTAAAATGAATAAAATGATTAGGAAGTGATTAGTAAACTTAATAAAGATAAGAGATAAAACATAAGTTAAATGATAATACTGGATAAGTTAAGACTCATACAAGTTAGGGTTATGATGAAATTAAGTTTCAAAGTGAATCGGTGAGAAAACAGGTGTAGAGTACAGTGGGCCTGCTGGCAACATGAGGGACATTCTCTTGGGACAGTAGATTAGAATGATCATGCTAAAACATGAGCTAAAAAATGAGTTTTGATGTTTACATTATTGTGCTGGTTTCAACACGGGTCGTGCTAAACTGTTGCACATGAAGAAATGTTGTGAATTGGACCCAGACATGTAAAATTTTAGTTGGCAATGGCTACGTTGGCCTTGCACGGTCGTGCTAAGGTTGAACATCATATTTAAGCTAATTTTGGGCAGAAACAAATCTGAGGAGGGCAGGAAAAAGAAAGTAAAGCATGAGAGAGACTGAGAACAAGAGAGATAGTGAGATTCAACTAGTAAATAGTGAGATTCACCTAGTGAATAGGCATAGAATATCTAATTTAGAGTATAATTGAGCCTGGAAACAACTAGTATAGCTAAGAAACGAAATCTACAAAATTAACGGTAAGAAATTAATGTTGGATTTGAGGTACGAATATATGTTTGGAATTAATTTTGATATAGGATTCTATATATGGTTATATAGGTGGTTGATTGAGTTAACAGCATAGAAATAGAGTCTAAGAAAGCTCTGAAAAAATACAAAATTACAGGTGAGTAGTCCAAACTCACTTAAATATAATTTTATGTGTTATCACCTAAAGAAAAAGATAATAAAAGGGATATGCCATGATCTTTGTGTGATTAGTTAGATGTTTGAATTATATGAGAAATGTTAGAATTTGCTTGAGTGTTAGAGATTGGTGACAGAGGGTGCAGGAGTTACACATATGCCATCATATAGATAGTCGAAGTATGTTTTTGATTTGTTTTAATTAAGATGATGCATATACGTAAATCACCAACAAGTTAAATTTGTGAGCACAAAGAAAAAGACAGCATATGCATCTAGATGATTGAGATGTTTGATAGGATAAATATGATTATCGGTGAAATCCTAATAAATGACCTAATGATAATACAACTAAGATAAGTATGCAAATAATTATAAAAGAAGAAATCACAAATAATTTATATAGAATATATGTTTAACAGAAAATATATATATATATATGATAGGAAGTTCATGATCCTTCATGACTTCAGATTTACATAAACTGTATTACTGATATAGATATATGATCGTATACTAGCAAATATGATTAAAGACATTATACAATTGAATGATCACACACAAATATGAAAGAAAGAAAAAGAGTAAATATAAAATTTTAGTTGAAGTAAATGGTAAAATATGAATGTGACATCGAATTGGAAACGAGTGCAATTACACGATTGAAATGTGAACAGGAACATACAATACAAAATTTCAAATAGGTATGTTACACTTTTCATATGATATTATTATGTGATGCGATTTATGGTATATGTGATATGATATGGAATGATGTGATATATGAGATTTGGTATTGGTGAGATTATTGGATTGGTGATATATGATCATTCTTTTGAGACGGAAGGGAGACGGGAGAATATACAGTATATTCTACAGAATACAATTATAGAATACAATATATGATATGGTACTGGATATGATATGATATTGGTGGTGATTGGATTGGTTATTTATGATCGATCACAGAGAGGGAGTGGAGAGGAAGATTATATAGTTACAGTTCAGAGTTAGAGTTACAGGTCGTTCTATGTTGTATATCAAACTCACAAAAATATCACACAAAAGTCATATAAATACAACAATTAAGATAAGCCATATTATTATATGAAAGAATACAATATCATAAAATATATACGTGATCAAATGATTACATGAAATCTTATATGAATGACATGATTATAATAAACACACTTCAATTTTTACATGGCCTATATGTGAACATGAACGTACAAACATTTTGTGACCATAGATGATATGATTTGAATAGACAAAGAAATGAATATGAGTTAAGTTACAGAATATATAAGTAACAAAAAGAATATGATATTAGATATAAAGAAAACAAAGATACTTAAATGGATAAATGCTTATATGTGATTACTCACTGAGCCCGTAACTCATACAACTATGATTTTTGTTTCAAGAACATATGGTAAATGAAGTAACATGTCAGTAAGTGGGTCAGTTATCGCTCCTCAAGACTTCCTCTCTCTACAAACAAATGGAATTATATTTATAGTTATATGCATAGATAGTTGTTGTATGATATATGTGTTTACATGATTATATGAAAGAATTATACATATCACATGAAATGATTGTTTTATGAAATGAAATAAACAAGTATGATTATAATAGGGTGACAATTGGTTAATTATAGGGATACAACAGTTGCAAACAAACCATGCCTGAAAAACATGAGTTATGTATTACAGATGAAGAGGAACATGGTAGTATAATACAAGGTCGTTCCCATGGAACGTATTACACTAACACGAGCCGTGTTCTCCACCAAGCTATAGGTCGACTGTATACTCTTATACGTATACTTGATGTATGATTTTTATAAAAGTCTTATTAAAGAAAAAGATTTTAAATATTCTGCATTATAAGTAATATAAAGGTTAAATATATGATTAAAAAAGTAATAACTATAGGATGTTTTATTTTTGTTTTAAAGTATAGATATGATCCCTGGATAATAGTTATATATGTGATTGTGTGTTTTGTGTGATATGTCAATATTCATAGAATAATATGATCCAGTGATAATAATTAACAAAAAGAGAGGAAGTAGCAGACCCCTATGCTATAGGAAAAAGAAAAAGGTGACCATTGTATCACAAATCTTATCATTACATAATTCCACAGTGATAGTAATCAGTGTATATAGAAAATCCTTGAAAATGTTATCAATAATAAGATTTAAAATTCAAATAAAGTTAAAAGAAAGGGCGAACAGAAGAAATTTTTGTGAGAGCCAGCTTGTATTAATTGGACGATGGTTATAAGAATAAAAGAAGTTGGAGATATGGTATAGGAACTATCATAGGACAAGTTGGATTTTAAGATATTCTTAATGGATGGTAATAGATATCGAAGATTGCAATTAATTTTAACAATAAAGAATTTTCTCTAGCATTTATTAGGAATGTTTCTTGAGAGAATTCAACAGAAACTATAAGTAAGAAGTGAAAATGTATGGATGTTAAATAGTAGGAATTTTTCTTTAAAGCAAGGAAGTATGGTTGAGAAATATAAGATGAAGGTGATATGGGTATTATATTGAGATTATTGATTTAAATTCTGTGGAGTAGAAAAATATGGAAAAGGGACAGAAGAAGTAATCAAAGGGATATGACTAATAGGATTTGAATAAGGAATACTATATGATACAAAGATTGAATTCCTCTATCTCAAATATCTTATAATAAAGAATGTAAAGGAGGTTATCGTATGAGAGGACAAAATGGTGTAGTTTTATTTTTAGACAATTGTAGAATACTTTGACTGTGTTCTAAAAAGGGGAATATAAAAAGGTATATGATTCTGACTGAGGAAGTTTAATTATAGAAAATAGGATAATTCCTAAAACAATTTCAAGTAGAATAAAGAAAATAAGATCAACAGAAAAATGTATTAAAACTATATTTACTATAATAGCATGTTAAATCAAATACATCCTCAATCAGCTTCAGTTGCAATAGAAGTACGGAGTAAGGTTAAGGTTGCAAAGAAACACAAGAATTTCCATAAATCTAGTCGCAAGGACATAATTAATGATTTTATTGATGAGTTAGAATATTTTATAACAAAAGTAATTATGGAATTGAAAGAATAAGGAAAGCCGATATATTACAGGGAAAGAAAATTTATGTTTATTGATTGGGATCAGCTATATGAGTTGTTAAGTTGATTTGAGGAAAATGTGAAGTTTATTGACACATATAATTGAGGAAATGATGGTCGGAAAGAAATATTAACAGGGTATAATGTTTAGTACTCAAATATGTTTTAGAAGAATTATCAAGATTATCATTTAATAGCGAAATAAAGTTTTCTATTGAGATAATGGTTGATATAGTATCAATATTGACATAAGAATACAGAATGAAATCAGTTAAAGTAAAGAAATTAAAGAGATGATTTTAAAGGTTACTCGATAGAGGCTTTATGTAATTGTGTGTTTTACTTTTAAGGGCACATATATTATTTGTAACGAAGAATGATGAAATCTTTGGTTGTGTATTGACTATGGAGAAATTTCAATGAAGTAGCAATTAGCAGTAATATTTGCTACTTTGGATTGGTTCTTTATTAGATTAGTTGCAGTGTGATACATATTTTCACAAACTAACTTAGACTCTGAATGATTGCATTCTAAAATTGATACAGTTATGAGGAATTTTAAATTATTCTGATTAATTTGATTAATGCTTTGATAACATTTCTAATATTGATGTATAAGGTAATCTAATTTCCTAGATCAGTTGGAGTTGTTTTCATAAATGATATAGTGAAATATCAGAGAAATATTAAAGAATACTGTGAATGATTAGAAATAGTGTTGTGGAAGTTAAAAGGAAGAAAATTATAGGCAAAGCTTATCGAATAAGAGTTGTCTAAATTGTGTATTTTTTCAAGACACATGATAATTAGACATGGAATACCAGTAGATATAAGAAGTGGGACTAATATTAACTTGAGAGACATTAAAGACAGATATAGAGGTGTGAAGTTTTTCCTCAGTATGGGAATTTCATAAAATTAATTAAGAGAATTCCAATTATAATTGCTTCATTGATCAACTTATACAGAAGAAATGCCTTGTATCACAGTAAAATGAAAAATATCAATGGAATTTTGATGAATTAAAGAAATATTTTGTAAGAAAGGTTGAAAGAAATGTTCATACAAGTGAAAAGATCAGTTTATATGGTTCTTGACAGTTCATATCATATAAGATCACTTAATTGATACATGCTCTGAGATTAGTATAGTAGTATTTGTTCAAAACATATGGAAGAGAAATACTAAGAATATGTGAATGGGAGTTCAAATTAAATCATGTAGTTTTCTAATATACGTGACAATCAAATCAAAAATAATA
>CANYCX012389384.1:0-24131 GCA_948193385.1 Breynia disticha f. nivosa | reverse complement strand
TTATGTAATTATTTTAAATAATATATTATATTTAATATTTTATCTTTTTATATTTTTTTAGTTTTTTTTGTTATTATATTATTTTATTAAAATAATAAAATTTAAAATAATCTCGCAGCATCGCGCGGGTGCTAAACTAGTTAGAATACTATTATAAAAGGGCAGCTACCCTTAAATTATACGAATATAGTTACTGTATGTCATATTAAAGTTTGATTTTTTTTTTATAAATAATAGTTTTTGAAACTTATACCATCATATGAAATCTCTTCAAAATTATTTCATAAATACCAGGTATCCACAATATATTCACAAAACATGCACACATTGAGGATTCATTGTTGATATGTTGTGGACATTGATTTTTTTAAGTCTCTATAATATATCCACAAAACATCCACATATTGTTCAATTTGTGGATGCATTGTGGATATATTGTGAGCATTGATTTTTTGTAAATGTCCATGACATTTCCACAAAAATCCACACATTGATCATGTTGTTGATGTGTTGTGGATATGTTGTGGACATTATTTTTTATAAACATATTCACAAAACATCCACACATATAATAAATATTCACAAGATATCCACACATATAATTTTAATATGTCGCTGAAAACTCTAGCCGCAATCATATATAGACCTCATTTATAGATTATTCATACTTTATCTATAATCTGTCTACACAAACAATATTTTTTTTTAATTTATAGTCACAAACATACTATCACTTTCTCTATACTTTCAGTCTTTAACAACTAACTTATACACAAAGCATCTACAATATCTTTTAATCTCTGTTTCGAGATTCTTAACTTTGCAACCATTTTCACTTATCGTCGTATCCCATATTCTGTTCTCTAAATTCGACCAGAAGCATAACAATACACGTCCAAATGAGGAAACATTGCTTTCTTAATATCATGGATTTTAAAAGCCCCATCAGGGTAAGTAGGGAACAAATAAATACTTATAATATAATGCAGTTTCATAATTATTGGCAAGTCCACATTGAGGAGTCTATGGTTCTTTGTCGGGGACGCTTCTGCAGGCACTACCACCGAAGACATTCGTGGCTCGGAAACTGAAGTTTCGAAAGTAATTAACACCACGGCGAAGATAATTTAATTGAAATAAATTAATTGTTAGGAGTAAGTTGTGTTAGAAAGCGGAGTAGGGACAGCACTGTTAATAAAGAAAATTAGAGTAGGTTGTTTGGTTGTAAAATGAAGAATTTATATATGATATTCTTTAAGACAAGTTTCACTTTTATGACATTTAAGAAATTCAATTTAGTGGCATATAAAAAAAAACTGTAATTTTAACGTGTTATATGTCTTTTTCCCTAAATTATAGCCCCAAAAAGAAAAAGAGCGTACTACTGTAGCGACTTATGAGGATACTAATATGAAAAAAAAGTTTTGAGGTGCAAATGTACAATTGTTAGTGTTATAACGTAGAAATTTTCATTGTTTCCAGATTAGCAATCACATACGCGACAAACATCATCACAAAAGTTGAACAGAAAATTTTCATTTTCTTTCTAAAATAGTATTTTTAAAAATAAATTTTAAAGATACTACATATTTTTAATTTAAACAAAATTTGTGTTTTTTTCAATTAAATAAGCGAACAGAATAATTTGAGAAGAGGAAATTAATAGATACTGTACAATGATGAATTTCTCTATACAAAATAATTATTTTATGCTTTACCAAGCTATCTTCTACCTCGTATTTATCTTCTACAATTATACTCAAGTTATTTTTGGATGCTTTCTTTCCCCCAACTTCTGCTTTCAGCAAAAATAACTAACTATACGTATTCGACCAAATCCTATTTAATCCCAAACCAGAAGATTGGCTAGCAACCCAACCCCTATGAACCTCCACTCCATGGTTACTAACCACTAGATATGTGATCAAAGAATAATTGATTCTATATCTTCAGCATAAAATCTTATACCAACTTACATGTTTCAGATTGTAGATGCTCTCATTGTTTGATTGACCGAAGCTCCCAATTGCCTTCACCATCAATGAGTCGTAATTCCACTGAATGGAATGGTATTAGGGCAGGACGCTGCAAACACAGATGCAGATGGCTTATGAGGAACAAGAGAGTGAAGCAAGGTAAACTTATATGTTTCGTTTATGATCACCACATCAGTACCAGAAATTCTCATCGTGCAAGATGCAACAGATAAGTAATCACAGTTGAATGAAAGTAAAGCAGACTGATTACGTATGGTGGTTTTCTCAAACTATTCTAGCACCGCATACCTGAGAGGAGGTGACGACTGTGATACCCGCATCACTAGCAATCCTATAAAGCTGTTCCTCAACGTCAACACTTGTGGCACTAACAATACAACAGTTGAGGAAAAATATTAGCCCACAATGAGGTGGAAAACAGAGTTAAAGAATGACTGTCACGCTCTAGTGACTTACTTGGTGCACTCATCAAGGATGCCAAATATGGGTTTGTGAAAGAATAGGCGTGCCTTGCATGTCATAAGCAATCATAATGTCAAACGGTTAAATATTTGGGAGCATAACTCCGAAATTATATTGGTCAAAACACTTAATATTTTAGGCGACTAGTTGAGTTTGTGCTTACCATTCCTAATCTTTGTTGCTCCCCCAGAGATAACATGTCTTCCCAATTCAAATTAGCGTCCCAACCACCTTCATCTCTTTCCAAAAGATAACTCAGCCGAACACTCTCCAGAATAGTTTTCAAATGTGTATCTAGAGTATCTAATGTGCCGGCAGTTTGACCTGAAATTTTAACAATTAGAGCCCTTAATTGACAAAAACTCGAAAGAAGGTTAAAGAAAATCAAATAACATCCTTTTCCAAGTCATCAATACCCCACAAGAATTATTACCCATTCCATACACCTTTAACATCCTCAATGCAGCTTCATCACGAGATAGAGGATAAATAATTTGATCTCGCAATGTCCCTAAACACGTATATGGTCGTTGAGGAACATAAAAGATGCTACAACCATGAGCTGTTCCTTCATTAATATGCTGACATGGTCTTGCAAGATCTCCACTCACAATGGGCCAATGACCCTTGAGAACTCTGAAAACAGAACTTTTTCCACTCCCATTTGGACCTACATAATTTCAAGAAACATGCAAAGCTTAAACTCTACCTCCCAGTAAAATCTGGAAGCAACTTATGTAAGAGAACTTCACTGACCAGTGACGAGCAAGCTTTTTCCCTTTGTCACGTCACACGTCAGCTGCCTTGCCAACAATTTCTGTGATGGAGTAATGATGTCAACTTCTATAAAGGAAATGACATCTTTAGACTGAAGATCAACATGTAAGTTATCATTGGTCTTCCCAGATGCATATAGTTTATCGTCCAAAGAATCACCTGCAGAAGCAACCAATTCATTGCTAAGAATGCCTAAATATTGGCCATACAGACAAAAACAAGATGACAGCTATGTATTTGACGAGGAAAGTACAAATGAAGTTAAATCGCACACACATGCACTCGGACACATAGAAGATTCAACTGATTGCAGGAATTACTAGTTTTCATGGTATGTTTTTTTTTTTTTTCAAAAAAGCACCGGTGGCAGATAATCAACTTCAATATCTAATATTATAACAAGCTATTGAATAGCTAAAAAAAAAATTTACTTATTGAAAGGATTACATATATAACTAAATTCAAACAACATTGCTTCTTTCTTCAATTACACCAAACAGACCCTAGGAAGCTATGATGAATAGAGTTATCAAAAAAAATGATGTACAGCAACATTTTCATGAGACAGTTAATCTATTCCATCACAAATTTGGATATCCATAGAGGATGGACGAGCTTGCAATTCACTTCACAGGGATCATGATTCTTTTTTTTTTTTTGACGAAGTAAATCAATCCTAGCAACTACACACAAAACACTACCCACCCTGAGCTCGATAGCCTGCCGACAGCAACAATAAAGGCTACCTTTTCATTGGGTTGCCTTTGGCTCAAGAATCATGATTCTAATGCTCGGTAAAACTACCTAAAATAACCTGGGAACTATTTTCCATTCAGTACAAAGTTTCCTCCTTACAATCATCAGAAACGTTATCCAAGTAGAAGTACCATTTGTCACAATCAAAACTATAAAATCTTTAGCTTAGTTTTGTACAATTATATATTTTTTTTCTAAGGGTGAAAATGCATAATACTCATAGCTACCTCAAAATATGCACAAGATCTGTCTCAACATATGCAGGCACACAAAAGAATATAAATGAAAAAAATAGTTTTGAACTAAAGTTTGTTCAGGCTATAGATAAGATAGTAAGATAATTAAAAAAAAAATACCATCCTGTGCTGCATCCAGAAGCTCTTCAAGCTCAAAAATTCTATTTATGCCGCCAGAAAGCTCAACGAACTTCTTATGCAACTCAAGAATGTCACCAAATGCCAAAAAGCTTTGAGAGACGACTGATGCTAGAAACCTCAATGCATGAGCCAGCTCACCTGAAGAATTATCATAAAATATATATATGAGAGAGGGGGGAGACAGGGAGGGAGAGAGAGAGAGTGAGAAGGAGGGGAGAGAGAGGGGGAGAGAGGAGAGGGAAGAGGAGGAGGAGGAGGAGGAGGAGGAGGGGGGGTTGTGTGTGGGAGGGTGGGGGGTGTTAGAGGGAGGGAGGGAGGGGGGGAGAGAGAGAGAGAGACCGTTTCTGTTATCTCACCTTGAGTGGAGACCATTGCTCGGTCACCCTTGTGTTCCATGGCATATAACAAGCTCAGGCCCCATGTTACATTATGGGGTAGTTGTTTTGTCACAAAATCATCTAGTATTCCATAGAGCCATTTCTTCTTCAAAAGCGTCATGGAATGATTAACAAGCTCTTTGAACCTTTTATCAATCATCTGTTCAAACAAAAGATAAGACAAGGAGCAGACACATTTTTCCATGAAGTGAATCAAAGAAAAAAAAATTTGCCACGCTGATCCTCAGAAGATTAAGACAAGATAGCCTGCTTAAAGTTGACACAACTTGAATGCAGCTAAATAATAAGTCATACTCCCCCATCCGACTTTGTATTGGAATTTTTTTGTTTGAAACACATTTCATCAAATGCATTAATTAGAGCGTTTTTTTAAACTTTTGTCCTCGTTAAATTCTTTCACTCTCTTTATAAAGTATTAATTCGGTTGCTTCTTACCACAATTAAGCAGGGACACAATTGACAAAAAAAACACTTAAATGTAAGTTTTTCCCACTCATTTTGGGACATCAAAAACTACCTTTTTTCCCATTCTTTTTGAGGGAGTATTATTTAACAAAACAAAATAAAGGATAATGATCTGATATCCATCAAGTTGATCATAACATGTTATATGTTTCTGTGAAATATAACTTACAGCTTTTTCTCGAGCGCCACCACCAAAGAAAGCAACAGATTCAGCATGGGTTCGCAATCTTTCATGCATGAACCTAAATGACGGGACAACTTAAGGATCTACAATAAATTGTATGCCGTAAAAGTATCCAATAATGCAACAATCTCAGACTTAGTCAAAAGAAAAGAGGTTTCAACTCACCTAAAGGTTCCCTCAAGTTCTTGCTGTTGACCAGCTAAGTCACCAAAATCAGGAGTGACAGTTCTTAGAAAACCCAGACCAAGTAACATATAAGCATACAATATGGCCACCCCTCTCCGACCTGTTAAGAGCTTCATTCTCCAGGTGAACCTAACAGATTGAATAATGTGATCAATCTTCAAGAGGAATGTATTGCACGGAAAAATGTACTACGAAAAAAATCTAATATAACAAGACATTAAAAGAGAACTCACCATAAGATGTCAACAGACGGCTTTACCATTCCAGTGACCAATCCAGCTAAATCGGTGCTCAACTTTTCAAGATCATGAGTGAATCTTTGGTCTGCATCTATATTTTTGCTTGACATGTGGAAGACCTACAAGCAAATAAATTTGAAATGAAATCACAACCATGAAGAATAAAGCTTTTATTAGAAATGACTTCAACTGACTTCTTATGTGTCATGCTCAGAAAACAGAATTGATGAATTCATAAAATAAATATTTCCCAGAAAACTGAACAGGCAATTGCTAGCAAGCCATCCGTTGAGCCTTGAATTATAAACACATTAACACAAGCAATGAAGAATTTCTTGTTCAACAAAAGGACAGCAAAAAAAATCTAACAAATTTTCTCACCTTGTAGAAGGCATTACTCCGCAAGTAATTTTTTAGGAGATGCTGAGTCAAACGTATCCTCCATCCAAGGGCCAGTGTGGCTGTCAAGTGCCTGTGCAACAAAACAACACAGAAACACAGATAACACAAGAAGTTCACATCAATCTACACATTTTCTTTCAAGAATGACTCAATCACAATCCATAACAAGCCAAACCAATAGTTCACCCGACTAAAAGGCAAAAGCACATAACCAAACAAGAGGAAAATGAAGCTCCCATGGTAGCATGTCAAGACAAAAAAAAAAAAAGAGACATTTCAAGGATTTTCACAGGTAACAAAAATTGCAAACATCTTATAAGGGGGAAATCAACAAGATATACTGAAACACTTTTGAAGAATACCTCAACAAGAGATACTCAAACATCTAGTAAAGGGGGTGAATACAAGAAATCAGTGCATTGAGCTGGTTGTTCGGAAAAAAAAAAAAACTACCTCAAAGAGGGTGCAATGATAGAAGAGGCAACACTTTGAAGAACGCTAACACCTATTAGTTGCATAAAAGATGCTTTATCCTGCTCTAGAACATACTTAACGGTGGTGCCTGAGGAAGTTAATGAAACACAATGAGAATATTATTCGAAGCACAAAACATGATCAAACGATATTAGTACCATTCAATGAGGCGATTCGGTCAGAGACCAATGTTCTTGAAACAACAAGAAAAGCAACAGCAAGTAATTGCAAGCCTTGTTTATCAAATACCGTTGGTACCTGAAGCACAAGCAGACAAAAGAAAGAGAAAAGTTAACAAAAAGGGAACAAAAATAAGCTATCAAACTAAAAAAAACAAAAAGAAGCATTTCAAACTTTACATCCATGCACAACCAACGTAGGATGTGCTGTTTCTTTTCATATTCGGGGAAATAACAAAGCAACATCAAAAGGACACTTAGCAAGTGATGTTAGATAATTTTTTCTTGTATTAGCATTGCCAAATTAAGTATTTCATGGTAAGAAAGAGTTCAAACCAGGATTTTAAACATTGGAGCCACTCTCAGTGGCAATGCTCTTGGATCCCTTTGAAGTTGCGGAACAACAGGCAATGGTTCAGTATCAGAGATTCTTGGCGAAGCTGAGATCACTTCTGAAAAATATGATTGTGCCCTTGCATTTGAGAAAGTAGAATCCTGGATTATGGTTTGCCATGAGCAGACATTAAAATGTATTTCCACAGAAACTTCAAGTTGAAAAAAAAAAACGAGTTTTAATAAAATAGCAACCTTGTTGGTTGTTGCAAATACTCGCTGAACCACCTTGGCATCACTTTTTCGATCTGTGTCGCCATTTGTGTCATCAAGTTTACTTTCAGTTAGAGATTGAGATTCTTTGCTGTATTTTTGAGAAATTTTATTCAAATTAATACCAATATATCTTAAAACATAAACAAAGAACCATCAGCATTATATATCAAAACCAACCTTTTGGAATTAACTTTCCAACCACCTTCTCCATCCAAAGACAAGACAACATCATGGAATGCAACCAGAGCTGGCCTATGTGATATGGTTATGCACGATGTTCCCATAGCTCGAACTTTAGCGCAAAAGCGTTCCTCCATATCAGTTGTCACAGCACTGGTGCATTCATCAAGAATCGCAAATTTAGGCTTATGATAGAAGAGTCTTGCCATTCCCAATCTTTGTTGTTCCCCAAGTGATAGTTCCTCGGCCCAGTTAACCTCTTTATCAGGGGGGTAACGATCCAATAGATACTCAAGGTCTACCTAGAAAATTCACAAAAGAAATTGTTGTCTTTAGCTGTTAAAAAATTACATTAATTAATAGGCTAATGAGCCGATTTCCTGAGATAAACATTTATAGGAAACATATACAAGCATACATTTTTTAACAGCTCCACCATCCCATCATGTGTCAGTGGTTGAACCTCTTGATCTGAGGTAAGAGGATAAATTAACTGATCTCGAAGAGTGCCTACTGCTGTATAGGGCCTTTGAGGCACATAGAATATCTCTTTATTAAGGTCAGAACCAACACCAGGTTTCACAATATGGCCAGAGACCAATGGCCAAAGGCCACCTAGAACCCGGAAAAGTGAGCTCTTTCCGCTTCCATTTGGACCTTAAGCAAAATAGAAAGAATGCACTTATAAAAAATCGAAGTGCCCCCAAGAATTAATTCATATAAGCATAAAGTAATGAAAAATCAATCAAAAAAGCAATCCTACGAACAGAAATATGTAATATATGAATAGACTTCTTTCAAATAAAAGCCGAATGGCCTTTGTAGGCAAATCAAGACAAATAGAAACACTACTGTACCTAACTACATAAAATGCACTAAACAGGTAAACTAACCAAAAAAATGAAAGAAATCTGTACTGTGTATAATACTACCATTCAAACGACAAATTAATTCCATGGTGAAATTCCAGGTTAAAGGCTTCCCACCTGTGATCAATAGATTAGATCCTGGTTCAACTTTAAGACTCAGATTTTCCACCAAAACATTATTAGTTGGTGTTACAACCTGGAAAGCAGAAGTATTGTAAGAAAAAGCAACATATTAGAATATACCAACTCAGTTTAATGTGTAAGAAACCCTAAGTCAGTACCTTGACACCAGAAAACTCTACATAATCAGCTTCGCTGAAATAATTCTTACTTTCTGTTCTTCGCAAAGCAAATTTATCATCTTTACATAGCTCTCTTGATACAACCACCAATTCATGAATCCGATCAGCATAGCCACTGACAAGACAAACCATTCATCAGAAGATGATAGAATACTATTCAAACCACAAGAATTTGCTCTTTTTTATGTTTACTAACCAATTTTTCCATAATCACACTTCATCCAATGTGTTACTGCAATTAATTGTTTGAAGTGGAAATAGAAGGGGTTCTCTCTGCCATTTTTACGTATTTCGAAAAAAGGAGAAACTTAGGAAGATATGTCCAATCATAAAAATAATAAACCTTAGCCTAGTCAAAATCATAGTCATGAAATACCTAAGACGGTTAAGTCGTCTTGAACTTATAGACAATGTCCCCAAGGACTGAAATAGTGATATGATGACACTGGTGTGATATCTCAAATTGCTCAACATTTTAGCTCTTCCCAACGTTGAAGTGTCAGGGCTAAGATTTCCAGCAAAAAAGGGCTCAATTATCAAAACCACAGCAACAGTTGCACCAAGATATTTGACCAGAAAGTCCTGGATCATGCCAAACCACCAATGTTCACGAAGAACAGCTCTCATGTGTTTAACAAGATTCTTAAACTTCTGCTGAATATGATGTTCTTCTCTACACTCTCCACCATAAAATGCTATGCTTTCGGCATGGGTTCTTAAACGAGAATGAACCTGCCGATATTCACCTTCCAATTGCTGTTCCTTAGACATTAACTTTCCAAAAGGAGGAGAGAAGTTCCTAATCACAGTTCCAGCTCCTAAAACATAGGCCTGGCAATAAAAATTTCACTTAAAGTTCCATGCAATAAACCAGAATGAATATTGGTACAACTGACAGATCATGCAATTACCAATATCCAGACAAGATATTTTGGGCTAGCATAAGAACATAGGCGCCATGTGTAGAGAATACCATCAGTAACTGCCGTCAAATCATCCTGTACAAGTTCACTCAACTCTGAACAGAATCTTGGAACATCACTTGCAATTCGTTGTTCTGGATTAGTAACCCAACCATCAACATGTGATACCTTATAGTATGCCATGTTCTAGAAGCCAAATCAAAGGGTAAATCAATAAACGGAGAGAAAATACCACAAATATTACTATATTCCAAAACAGTTCATGAAATATTATTGTCCTACTCAAAATTAAATGTCCAAGCACAAGTTTTAACTTGGAAATATTTAAAGCATTCAAATTGAGTTCCTAAATTCTGTTCTCAATTCAGTGCCACTATTGTTTGACAAACTTTACAGTAGTTCCACCAACTTGCACATGTTCCTGCTACCCTTTAACACACACCAGCACCACAATATGACATCCAAATATTTCCGTGATGCAAACTCAAATATTACAACAAATTTAACAAAATCACATATGCCAACTCATTTCTGCCTGGTCCATTTCAAACACAATAGAGGACAAAAACCATAAACCCAAAAAATTTCATCATTCACTTTCAACAGTAACAAAAGTTGAATCACATCCAAAGGTAGGTATTTGGCAATTAAAACTGTCATTAAATAAAAAGATTAAAAGTATGAATTACATCCATCGAAAACAGCCAATTTAAAACAACATAATAAATATAAAATAATTGTTAAAGTATGAATTACATCCATAAAAAAACAGCCAATGATGCAACGAAAAAAGCCAATGATGGAACCGCACAATCAAGATGAATTAAATGGAAGCTCCATAAAGTATTACCCGAAAATAATGTGTATGAATTAGTCTCGTCAAAATTCTTCTAAAACACAAGCTTAAAGTCCCGGTTACGTATTTTGATGTAGATTGAATGGTTGACAAAAGAAAACACAAAATAATATTTTCAGATATCAGCTGGAAAAATAATGGTACACGGCGGAGGAAAGCAGCACGGAAAAGAAACCCTTGTACATTTGCTAACCGATTACTCAAAGCAGTTCTCAACACCTGCAAAAGAAAAAGAAAAGCAAGCTTCTTCACAGATTGGAACAGGTCCCTCTCAACAATCATTTGTAACAAAATCCAAGAAAGTGAAACCCCTGTAAATTATGATTTTTAGGGCCAACTCTATTACAACAAAAGGACACAACGGAAAAAAAAACTTATAATCATGAAAAGTAATTCAGTTACATATTTCTCCCTTTGAACTGAAAACGAGAACAGAAATCAATGCATATTAGAAACAAATACCAAAATGAGCTCAAGGGCCTGATTTCTTCACTTATAACCTCAAAATTCAGGGATAGCAGTTGCACAAACTCAATTGGTACATTATAATATTTAGCCAAGCATGAATACATTTAGCAGTTGAATTTCTTTTAATCAGTACAGGATTGTAAAGATTTGGAAAACAGAAAGAAGAAATGCTAGGATCATAAAGGAAAAAAAAGTATGACTGCATGATTATTGGTTACTGGTTAGTAGTACAAATATCTTATATTTATATCACATGCACAGGCACAAGTGTAATAAACTTCCACCACATAATAGTAACCATAAAGTATAGCTCCAGGATAGAAATCAAATGGTATAATTGACAAGAAAAAAAGACATGCAAAGCCAAAGGTGTATAAAATGATGACTAACAGTCAAAACTGAGAACGAGGAAATACTCACAGCTATTGCTACCATTGCCAAAAGGTCTTTTGCACCCTTAGTTCCCATCTCAGACAGAAGGACTGCAGCGAGTACTTGAAGCGACTTCAGTCCACTTTTCTTTTGTGTAATTCTTTTGTCAGCATTACCACTTAAAAGCTCATCAGGTTTTTCACTATCATTCTCATGCCCATTACAATGACCAAAAGAATTAGATTTTCTAGACCTAACCCGTGACTGCACATATGCAGCAGTGCCACCGGCGACTAAAATGCCAGTAGCAAGCAGTAGAGATTTCCTGTATCGATAACAAAAATGTTAGATCACTGAGACATAAACAAGGAATATTTGCATTCTGTAACTTCAACAAGCACAATGCTGTGTACACTAAAACCATAAAGACTAAAATTTAGCTATCACAATAAAATTTCTGCAAGCAAATAACAAACATCCAAAAATAAAATAAGGAATTAAGCAAACAACTACAAATGGACACTGCAGCCATGATTCCACACTGGTTTACATAGTTGACCAAAACTGTAAATCAGATGGGAAGTGATGACATCACTTATTTTTACTTCCTTTTCCTGATATTAAAATAAAATAACAGCTACACATACTTCAGATATACATTAACAAAACAAATCAAAATTCAGAACGCAAAATACCTTCTTGAAGCCAAAAGGCTCCGACCATGCTCAGTTAATGGGAAAAGTTGCAGAGAAGGCATTGCTAATTTGAAACCTCCTTCTACCAACAATTAACCGCAGCTAGACTGCCCGTCTCTTGATTTATAGACAAGAACAATCTGCCACAAACAAAATCCAACATAGACCAAACATCCACAAAACCATTAATACAATATTATCCCCTCAAGGAAAACATTATCACATAAAACAAAATAGAACTCCATAAAGGTATTTCAAAAAAAAAAACTCCATAAAGGTTGTGTGCACGACAAAGATAAATTCAATTGTAAGTTTCAAAGCAGTAGGAAAAAAAATCACAAAAAGAAAACAATAATACAACAACAACTCTACTTTATAGAGAATATAAATCGACAGAAATTAATACTCTTAAATGATAATTAAAAGTTTGCAAAAAACAGTCAATCAAATTACTTCACAAGGAATTAAATATGTTCTTCCAAAAGTATATAATTCAGCTCTACGCTACAAAACCGTACGTAAGAGTATCCATGCTCCATCAATGCATCCAACTTCACAAACGTTGTCGTTTCGCACATAATGACATAGTCAATTACTATCACACCGACAATATAGCACAAACACTGATCAATAATAACAGCAATTCAAAATGATAATAATGACAAAGAATCATAACAGTCCGAAATTCGATTATCATAAGTACATAACTAACGTAGCAGGCACTAGGAAGTGGATAATCAGAATCGGAAAGAGTGATAAATTTGAATGGAAGTTTTAAGTATGATCCATTGGGAAACCCAAGAAGATGAAATTTCTTCGACTGAATTTGTGCGATTAAATCAGCAGAAAGAAGAGAGAGAGGTGTTTTATAGCGGAGTGAAATGAGTGTGGAAGGATGAGGGATAATTTGGGAATTGCGAGAGTCTGCGTTGATGATTGTTGAAGAAAAATAATTGGGAAGTATTTGTTACGGCAAGTATTTGAGTTGAGGAGCGTGGATGCCTTACATTTGTTTAGGCTAAAATGAATAAAAGCATTCAATGAGTACACGCCATTCTCCTACCGCTGCTGCTTCTTCAACTACATCTACAACAACACACACCATCCGCCACCGCCACACATCCCATATACTTGCCGTGCCAAGTTGGGTTCAGCTGAGCAATGGCAGTGACGTTAGAAGAAGGCCCCAGCCGACCACTTCAAAAGCTAAGGTTAGAACTTTAAGGCATTCAAACTCGGTTTTCGATCTCGAACTGAGCTTTTTATGATTTAAAAGACCAACAATGATAACAATTATTTTCACCATATGTATCAACATATTACAATTTGAGTTGTCTTATACTGTCAAAAGTATTTTGAGTTTTCACAAATTAATATTTCGCCTGACCTGAAGATTGAAATACATTTTGAATTCGCACAATAAGATACGTGAATTTAATCATACACAAAATTAAAGTTAAGAAAAAGGTGTATAAAACCAAAATAGTCAAGTGATTGTTCAATTGCATGTGAATGAGCACGAAAATTTAAAAAATTAACACAGTTGAACCTATAAGAGATATGCGTTTGATATTCGATTAGTGGGAGAAAATTTTTTAACATGTGTCTCGAAGATCAAAATGCATTTATTCTAAAGGACCAAAACATTAAAAAAAAAAGGTTGTAGTCATCAAAAGTAAAATGGTTCGAATATAATCGTCAAAGCGAGTCTGTACATATATGGCATGACATACGAAAAACTCTCTCACAACTATCATACAGTTGTATTTTTTACGGCTTTTTTAGTTCTAGTTTAGTTCTTATTTGATGGTTACAAAGTTTACTACTGAATTTACAATTACAAGTTAGAAGTCTTTGATGGTTGTAATATAAATTTTTAATTTTTTTTAATAGACCTTCCCCCATTAGCTCCAACCTAGCTAGGCTGGACTCAAGATTCACATATTTAATCTTTATCTTTCAAACGCTTTTAAATATCAACACTTTTTACTTTTTTACCTTTTATTATGAAAGTCTAACCTGAACAACATATTTTTTTGACATTCTAACAGTTAGCACCAATAGAAAATTAATCAACAAAATTATCTTCACATATTTTTGTAAAAAATATTTTTTATTAAAAATACAAATATAATTTGATCTATAAAAATTTTTAAATATAAAATACTAGAAAACATAATTTTAAAAAATATGATTAACAAACATGGTCGAAGAAAATCAATTTTCGTCAAGCAAACAAAGCATTATACTTGAAATAGCCAAGCTGGTGTTCTATGCACAAACCTCTTCATTATCATACCAAAACCTTCTAGTTTACAGATTGTTCTTTACAATCAAAATCTTTCTTCATCCTCTACAATTGAAATTAACATGAATAATAGAACAAACCATCTTAAACAAAACCCAGAACGAAAGAAATAACTTATAAAACAGAGTCTACTTCTAAGTCACCAATTACATTTTTTATATTCACCAGTTTCTTGCAAAATGAATCCAAGACAATGTACCAAATATGAACTTGACTACAAAAGAAACCACTTGCTTCAGGTATCTTGCATCATCGTCTGAAAACATATCTATGTCTGAATCATCCGCTGCTGTCCAGATTCTTTACTCATCTTCCGCAAGCTGCACGTCGTATCATATCATAGGTTCAACAGAGAATCAACAAACGCACAACACTCCATACATCAAGCTATGGATAGAAAGGAATAGCAAAATATAACTGCAAAACTTCAACTGCCCATATTCCATACGCGTATATAAAAGGAGAAACGTAATGATGTACAAGTGTCGTCTCGGGAATGTATCCAACATCAAAGAAGTACAAAGATATTAAGTAGTTTATAATAATGTGGATTGTGAGTTTTATACAAGTCAATTCGTTTTGTATTGAGTTGTTACACAACCAGCATCGAAGTCTTGTAGACTTTCCCATGTCGTGAATCCGCATAGCTAGGCAAAACTGGGGCATTTTTCTCTTTTATGGCATCAAAAAGTAAACATTATAGAAAAGCCAAGGTGGTGTAACAGCTAAACATCCGTGAAAGAGAGACAAAACCTTTCCAATTAATATATGATGTCTACTGCTCAGAAACTTGTGTGCAATTAAATAAACCATAGCACTAGAGTTAGAAAATTACGTATCATATATTTTTTCTATTACCAGCGTTAAGTAATCACACAAAGAATGTAGTTAGAAAAGGAATTTTCAAAGTACCTTTAAGTGACGCCTTCTCATTTATCTTTCCTCTCATCGTCATTCTTCCATTCACTGTCAACGTCCTCATCGCCTATTTCGTCCCGGCCATCGTTTCCTATGTCACTTTCACTGGCTGTTTCCCATTCAGAATCATCACTGTCCTGTCCATACATATCGACGCCAACCCCTTCGCAGTGCACACCTCCATGTTTGATGGCTGCGTCTCTGAATAACCAGGCAGCACGCATCTGTTTCTTCACAAGTCGTTCCGCATAGTCGGGAACTTTATTTTGCCTTAAACAAAGTTCCGGGTCGTTTGACTGAGAGCATTCATTAATAAACAAAATAGCATCTAACAAGCTTTCTTTGGCTAACCCGAGCATGTCATAAGCCTGGGCTCTTCTCCAAAGGCTTTTTGCGTGACGATTAAGAGGGGTATGAAGACAAAGAGCACGTGTCGCATCACTTATGGCTGCCAATGGTTGTTGCAACAGAAGATGACACTGTGCTCGATTACTGTACAAAACAACTCTCTCTTTTTTTGATCTCACTGGACATAACAACAACGCTTCTGAATACTTAGCTGCAGCTCCAGATATGTTCCCTGATGAAAATTGAGAGTTTCCTTCGAGCTTGACCACTAAAGCTGCTGCTTGCTTAATATGGAGATCCTCTTTTGGCATGCTTTTTTCCCATTTCAATCTTTGCTTGGAACTCAGTAGTTCCTCAACCATTTCTTTGGTCCTGTTACTGATAGAATTGCGTCCTGTCCCTTGCGATTGGATACATTCTTGAAGAACACTAACAATGGAATCTCCAAGCTTTTTGTGATCGCCAAGAACTGTAATCTCAGCAAGGTCCACAAGCGTTGGTACTGCCTTATCGACCACCTAAAGAAAGAATGAGGAAGCATGTTAAAGACAGAAAAATTAACTAAAATGGTCATTGCATCCATTGGATATTTATATTGATCAGGGAAACACCCCCAAACTCAACAAAGAAGCTAAAAATTAAATGGAATTGCTGATTGTTACATAGGACTAACTATAACAGTTGAAGTATCTATTGCAATTCAATTCCTTATTCAAAACTTCACTCAGAAGTATATAGAAAAATGAACAAAAACAAATACTCAACAAGTAAAACTGTTGAACAAGCGGATTAGATCCTAAAAAAAAATCTTCAATATGCCTTGCCATGTTGTTCCTTAGAGTGGCTGTCGAAATTTATTACTTTATTGTAGCGATACAAGATTTCTTCATGTTCCTATCTAGTGCACTTCCACTAGTGAAATCCTTCTTCTCCTTTAGTCCATTGACAGTTTCTCTATGTCTCCCTCATCTCAGTGGAATTTTGAAATAGGGATCCGCATGTCAGAAGTTCAAAGTTCACTTTTTTTTTTACTTTTGTGCATGCTCTTCAGTCATAGGTTATTAAATACTTGAGAAGCACAAATTAAAACATATAAACTATAGCCCATGAATACTTGGAAATAAAGTTCATCACACAAATGATGGGAAAAAAATTGAAAACAAAAAGGATGCAAGAATATATTTACCTTATGGCATGTATTTGGATCTTGGAGCAGCCAAAGAAGACAGTCTATAGCCATATACTGCCAATCATCTGATGACCGAGCAATATTACACAAAGCCTCAATAATACCAGGAGAACTAGCAACTGGTCCCCTACCAAGCTTATGATGACAAATTGTTCGTAAAAGACCGATACCAGCAGGAGAATTTTCATTAACAAGTCCTCCCCACATGCTGGGCAGTTTTATCAAGAATTCAGGTTTGCATATAATAGTAAGAAACTCTGGCTTGAAAGCAAAGCAATTGATAAGCTGAAGCGACCAGCACTGCAATTGACTAGCCCATTCCTCCGCTTTTCTGGACTCCATTTCTACACCACCCATGCCACGAGTAAGCAGATCACAGTGATAACTTAGCCTCCTATCTACATACTGGTAAAAATGCGAATAAACTATTTCCAGTGAACTCATTGCAAGTTGAATGGAGACCTCCAGAATTTCACCATGACTTGCTACAGCAGGAAAAGTGCTCACATATGTAGCCAAGTGCCCTAGAGCTCTTACTGCCACTCTCTGTTCTACCCAAGTCAGCCTCCCTCTCAAAAGTTCAACCAATGGAGGTATTACCCCAGCATGGACAGCAGTTTCTGCAAACTCCTCCATATTCATGGTGTAGGATCCAATAATATGTGCTGCATAATAGGGAATATAAATGTTTTGGTCATGAGAGAGCCAACGACGGTTCTTTAAGCCCTTCCATATAAGTGCAGCCATGCATTCAAATATTCCCAGCTCAATAAACTCAGGATCATTAGGATGGGCCATGGCTGTGTTCCAGAGACCACTTATTGGGAGAACCTGCCCATCATCATCCTGTGAAGGAAGTTCCCTAAAAAATTTAAGTATACTCGCCCTGCGCTTGCCTGGGTTTCCCTCCTTCATGACACAGAAAAAGCATCCGGGATATGGACAGTCTGGAGATACTTTGTCCATGCTCAAATAGCCAACTAATCCAAATTCATTAAATGCCGGAACAATTCACGATCAATCGCGCAATCATACAAACACAATCGACCTGCACAAAAGTAGACAGTTACTTCCCAAAATATATTTTGCCTGTTCTACAGAAAAATTCACAAGAATAATAACTGCACACTGTAAACAATGACTCCATTAAGAATCAGCACACACATGCTGCTAATTAATATATAAAGCAAATACATATTTAGTATTAGAAGGCATAATTCTCAAGTCACAACAAATTCTGTAGAAATAGCAACAACATAAAAAATAATTGTCCATAATATTTTCTGAGAGAAAGACAACAAAAAACAGCCTTCCCATCTCATCCATATCCCCAATTCAAATCAAACAAAAATACAGATGTTTGATTTTAGGACAAATTAACTTCTCCATAAACAGAAGTAACTTTCAAAAAGTGATGTCTTAATTTTGCTACAAGTCAATGCAAGTGACAACTACTAAGGCCTTTTACTCCAATCATCTGGAGATTATCGGCTGTAACATGCATAACGGTGCAGATCTTTTCAGGAAATAGCCAAATTCTCTAAAAAAAAGTGAAATTCAAGATAACTCCCTAAAGCAAAGTGTATATCAACGGTTCAATCTTCTTTGTTTTCAAAGAAAATACAGGTTTGACCAATCTTCAACGCTTGAAGAACTAAGACTTGTTTCAAATTTTGTCCTTTTCTCAGATATTCAAACAATTTTAATAAGTTCTTCATCTATGCATATAAACAAATAGCAACCCTTCTACATTTACAGCAACACAAAAAATGATAAGCAACCATATTTCATCCCAAAAATACATGAAAATCCCAATTCCAAACTGAAAATCTATTAATAAAAACAAACAATATCATATACGAGCAATATGTTTATAACAATCTCCTCTCACACAAAGCAAGTAAATTGCAGTACAAATTAGATCGAAAAGACCAAAACTTCACTAAAAAAAAGAACATAAAAACAAATAACCAAAATTAAGATCCAAAATCTCAATGCATATTCATCAAATCATAAAACAAAAACACACCCCATACACTCTCTACCACAAATTTCAGCAAAACTCCGTGAAGCTTCAATCTTTTGCAAGAAAATAAAAGAAAAGGCAGAACTGCAAAACCCAGAAAGGACAGCCTCAAGAAAACAGAAAAAAGGCTATAGAGAATGAGAGATACCTAGGAAAGAAGCAGTAAAAACAGGGAAACAAGAAAAAGACACAACTTTTGTAGTGTTTAGTGAGAGAATGTTAGGAAATAAAACACCAAATTACTTTATTACTCTCTTTCTCTTACTGTAGCTAAGTGAGATGCCAAACTGAGAAGTGTACGAGAGAGAGGGAAAGAGGATTGTGCGTGTGCGTGTGCGTGTTTGGTGGTTGAGTGGTTTTGATGTTTGACAAGAGTGAGAATATTGTAATGAAAATAGACATGAGGATTAGGACATCACTGAGGCTTTATGTTCGGAAGTGTAATAAAACCAGAAAAGGAAGGGAAATCAATTAATTTCTCTAAATGGGATTTAGTTTGAATTTACTTGATTTCCCCACTTGCAGATACCTACACGCGCTTTCCCAAGTGTATTTTCTTGTTTTTTCTTACCATTAAAACTTAATAGGTCTAGTGTGCTCATGGGACGGGATCACAAATTTTCAATCTTGTATCATAGTTTGAAAATTTTATTTTTGAAGATTTAGATAAGTCTTATAGGTCGAAAATCTTTGTTCCGTCTTTTCTGTTTTCGAAATTTTGGGACAAAACAGAAATCAGAGATTTTGGGACGAAAAACGATTATGAAACAAACGAGACATATATTGGAGAATTTTTCAGAAATGACTTAATTTTTTGGAGAAACAAAAAATAAAAATATCGTCTTGATAAAATTTAACAAAGAAAGGTCATTACAAGTAACATAAATCAACAAAAAAAATTTAAAAAAAATTATACAAAAATAACAACAATTTGTGATCATCATTATTTTCATTATAAGTAAAACTCAAAATATTCTCTTCATCATCTTCATTAATATCTGAAAATTATGAAAACAAAAGAATATTAACCATGAGTTAATGAAGATTAAAATACTCCACTATTTGTAAATAGAATAGTCAATTTATACTATAAATTATTACATATTGGGGTTGTGTTATATATAACAGGAAGGGACGATTCTCGGATTGGATATTACTTGACATTCAGAACTGTCATATAAGAAAAATTACGAGACAGAACAAGATAATAAAAGTCAAAAGGAACAAATTTTTTCTATTCCAATTCTTTCGAAACAAGTTCAGATCGAAAATCTCTGAGTCCTAAATGGAACCGTTATAAAGAGTGACTCAAATAGGATTTTTTCATGGGTAAGCAAAATGCATCAAATAATTGATATTTTATATATTCCCTAATGACAATTACATATCAATAATACTTTTATTGTCAGAATGAGGACACAATATTCCATTCCTATTGTTTATATTCTAAAAGTATTATAAAAATTTATAATTATGAAGATCATTTTTAATATAAACAACTAAAAAAATTCATATATTTCTCTCTCATTTTGTTCCGCAAACTGGTTTTCAAAATATTCAACAAAGAAGCTAAGTTGGAATAGTTCAGCTGGCAAGTGGAGGATCCCAGGATTTCTCTCGGACCATCGTATCCAAGTTCGAGTCCTGCCTTCACTTGTTGGTGGGAGTAAAATCCCCAGTTTCTTCTTGGTGGTTATACGTTCGGAAAGAGATCTCTTCCCGCTTATGGGTCACAAACGGTTAAGAGCGTACCTGTGAGTTGGCCTTCTTGCAGGCCCTTCTGGTCGCTCCAGAGTCTGGGTAGATCCCCTGCTAGGCATTTGTTCCCTGATCGGGTTGCTTGGTGGTATGAGCTACTCTTGCACCCATTTTTCAAAAAAAAAAATATTCAACGCAGAACATTTACATTTCTACAGTTTGTCATCAGTACCACGCAGATGTTCGAATACATGATTTTTTTTAATTACCTAACATAAATTTTCTTATGTAACTTTTTGAAAAAGCAAAAAGTCTAATATTCTTATAAACCCATTATTTTTATATTCATTTAAACAAGCAAAATATTATTATAAATTAATTCAAATTAACATTTTTAACTATTATTATTATTTATATAACAAATTATACGATAAAATATTTTTTCAAACTAAAATTTCACCTCTCCGCAAGCAATTATAACTTCAAACATATGACCATAAAATTTTTTCAAACCAAAATCTAACCACTTTTTTCGGTTCGAACTTTTGGTTTCAATATGGTTAATTTCCTTTTTCAAATTTAACTTTTCATTTTAATTGTTACATAAACAACTTGCTTGGTTACAAATTTGAAACATTCGAGAAGTTAAATATTATGCTTCTTTTATTTAAGAGAAATCACTTACCAACAATGCCTAGGTAAGTTGGACTTTTTGTAAAGAAGTTGATCTATTTTTGCAATATTATTCTTGAATTTTTTTAATAAAATATATGATTGATTGTTGAAGAGAATAATTATGTAAATATCAATTTAAATTTTTTTAAAAATTCAATAAATATTATGTACTTACCAGGAAGTATAATTTAAACCAAATAACACATTTTATACTTTATGGGAAGTTCATTTTTAGGAAATATAATTTCTCAAAAATAAACTTAGTAAAAAGTTTTACATTGTGAATCAAGTAAGACCACAATATTAGATAAATATTCAATAATACAAATCCATTATACTTTATTTTATTCACATGTAGCTATAAAAATATTCTCATAAACATGTGGTGAGAACAACTTTATGCTTGTTTTCATGCAATAATTGACCCACCCGTGTATTGTATCTTACTTTTTTTTTTTTGGAACGTTGTGTATTGCACTTCTTAGCTTTTGTTAGGATAGTTAGTAACCCGTTATCCTATATTGAGAATTAATGAGGTTAATGATATATTTACATTATGTTGGGTATTTGGGATATTCTGAAATGATATAAATAATTTATTATTGATTTATTTTTTATATAATTCCTTTAATTTTTTACATGGAAGAGTAGATATTTGGGAAGAGGTTAGGCTTAGCAAGCGTGGGGTGAGATTGAGATGGGAGGAGAGGAGATGGTTAAGATTTGATGTGGCTTGGCTCCATTAATTATTAGAGTACATTGCATTGGACGGAAAAGAATGGGGTGAGAAAGGGACCTACCACCACTTTCACAACTCACTTTTCCATTTTCTCGGATCCACCAATGGTGAATTTTAGTATAAGGACTCTTCTTTAAGGGACTCAATGAGGCACTTGTTTTAAACCATCAGATTTTGGTGAAATGATCTGAGCCATTAAATTAATTCAGTAAAGGTGTACAAGATTTGGAGTAGGAAATAATGGGTTTGTTTTGATTAACCAACCAACATTCGGTTTATGCAAAATCAAACCGTACTAATAATACCCAATTTTCCAAACATATCTGAATGTTTCTTAGTGAAACCCTAAAACCAAATTGAACCTCTCTTCTCATTCTGTTGAAAGTGATAACGGTTTGAATTAATAAGGGTAGGGCTGAGATTTTTCTGTGAAATCCATATGAAAAATCCACATTTGTTTTCGTCAATGTCACATAATAACCTCAAAAACCCATAGCCAAACCCAAATCGAAACCTCCTTGTCTTTTTATACGAAATAGGTATGTTTTTGGTTTGCAACTTTGTTATTCTTATGTAAGATTTCAATTTTCGCAGACTTATTAGAGTGAGATTTATGAAATGGGAGAAGGATAATTTATTTTTTGCTCCTTGTGAAATTGAAGGCCATATTCCTGTTATAATTCCCAGTAATCCAAGTGGGTTTATTGGGAAAAGAAAGAAGATTTTGGGGGGCACAATTATGGGTATTGTGATTGGATCTGTGGTTGGTTTTTTGTTAATTGTGATGGTTTTAATTTTGTTGTGTAGGAAGAAAGGGAGTAGGAAATCGAGGTCTATTGACATTGCATCCATTAAACAACAAGAGGTGGAAGCACAAGGGAAAAAGACAGTCAGAGACACGGAGAATGGCGGTGGTGGCAGTGGCTACGGGAATGGGTACTAGGTGGCTGCAGCTGCTGCAGCAGCAATGTCGGGGACTGGGAAGTGGAAAGAGGTGAATGAGGGGAAGAAGTTGGTGTTTTTCGGGAAGTCAACGAGGGTATTTGACTTAGAGGACTTGTTGAGAGCTGATGCCGAAGTTTTAGGAAGGGAACTTTTGAGATTGCATATAAGGCGGTGTTGGAGATAGGGACAGTGGTGGCTGTGTGAAGCTGCTTTGTGTTGGTTTTTACACTTCATGTTTTTACTTGTGACCTTGTTCTTGAATGTTATCTTTCTGTTATTGATTATATTGTGATAGGTGGTAATTCTTATCGGGAGTTCTGCAAGTGCTGTTGATATATCAAGAGAAATTGCTGGGGTTGCTAAAGAGGTTCATGTTGCATCAAGATCAGTAGCAAATGATACATACGAGCAACAACCTGGATATGATAATATGTGGCTTCATTCCATGGTAAAAGCACTCACCTGCTCCAAGTGTGGGCGACTATGGTGAGGTGTTTCTCAAGAAATTTGTTTGAACCATAGAATTACAAGATATATGATCTGAAATGTTTGCATTTATCAAACCATGCAGATAGAGTGTGCCAATGAAGATGGCTCTGTACTTCTCCAAAATGGGAAAGTTGTTCGTGCCAATATCATCCTTCACTGTACTGGGTATGTCAGTTCAATATGCAATTAATCAAGATAGTGAAACTGAGTTCAAATACTGAATTATTTTAGCTCAAACATTTTGTTTCGTGAAGGTACAAATATGACTTCCCTTTTCTGGAAACTGATGGTATTGTAACTGTGGATGACAATCGCGTGGGGCCCTTGTACAAGCATGTTTTCCCACCTGCTTTAGCTCCATGTCTGTCCTTTGTTGGGTTACCATGGAAGGTTTAACTTTCTTTAAGCTAATTGTGTTGTGTAGATTCAATAAGTTGATATAGATGTGAAATAATATTTGTTTGATTGGTACTGCGGTCATACATTGCTCCTTTCCCCCAGTTTGAATGACAAAGCAAGTGAATTGCGGGCATTTTATCAGGCAGAGTGATGCTTCCATCACGAGAAGAAATGATGGAAGATGTGAACTCCTTTTATGCAGCACTTGAAGCTTCTGGCATGCCAAA
>CANYCX012389065.1:0-11300 GCA_948193385.1 Breynia disticha f. nivosa | reverse complement strand
GTCAAGTTTTGATTTTTACATTAAACCGATTACATGGCATGTGTTTTGGTCGATTTTATGATGATCCTTGGCTGTTTCTTGGGTGTTTTAATGTGATTATTCCGCTGCCATATGAGTCAAACACGTTAGAAAACCCTACAGGACGGGGCTTGGTGAGCGGCGAAGCTAGCGGTGCGATAAATAAGGTCTAGCTCTGATGGTTTTCGATTTTGTTGGCTTTACATGCATGTGAAAACTTTAATGTTATTCTGAATTTAAACATAGCATGTAAACTGTTTTCCTTGCTTTCGCATTGTTGTATCTTATTTGGCATTTTAGCTGACTTTGTATTATGATGTTTATGTTTTGCAAAACTCTATCTTTATCTCTCTCTCTTATTTCCAGTGTTTTGAAAAGAAAAAAATATGGTGCTAAAAAGGGTATTTATTCGAAATGAACTTTGTAAAAATTGGTGTCACACAAACTCTCGTATGTATATGTCTTCATCGCAATAATGGTATGAACATTGTACCTCAATATTCAGGTTCTACTGACTACCTGAACCTCTCTAACTCTGATCCCGCATCCTTTTCTACATCATTTCCCATAACAAAGCATATGCAGGGTCATAAGGGGGTATAGGCATCGTAGGCTATGTAGGCTGCTTTGGAGCTACCGGGGCTGACCCTTGTCCCTCTATTGAATCTCTGGACTCTATAGTGTGATCAGGCGATACGTCGTCTATAGGCTCCATCTGTTATAAAAATCATAAGTTCAAAATCATTTCTGATTTTCAAAATCACACAGAAATTGAAAATCCTTGGCACAGTCCGCAGAGAATTTAATCCCTGCACAGATACCACTAATATGGAACTCAAATTTTAAAACCCTTTTTCCCAAATTTTCAATATATTTTACGAAACGATATAATAATCAAATCAATTGGAGGAGAAAAATATTATATACACATTCATGTACGACATTCGGCCTAAAACATGTTTCAAAATCAAACACAAAACCGGAAGCTAGTAGATTAGTTTGAAAATCAATTTCAAACATCTACACTGATGATCGTTTACCCTACGTTACCAAAACGCAAGTTTACTTATCGGTGCAGTAAATGGCTTTAAAAGCCCCAAGTGTCGATCCCACGGAGACAGATTACTAGCTACTCACTATTTATTATTACCTAGTCTACCAAATGTAATGAAAATTGATTAATTAATTAACTACTGATTTAACCAAAAATTAAATCAGCAATAACAGAAAATGATGAGATTAAAAATCAATTTACTAAGGCAACACTTAGATTTCAAATCCCTAAAGTTGCTTAATCATCAATTCAAATTAGAATTAGTGTAAGGTTTGTGACTAGACTGTGGCGAATCCTAAATTATGTTAATCTCTCTCTCGAGGTAATTAACGTCTAATATTAATTAACTTAGCCCGAAATCTCTTTCTAAATTAAATTAATTAACACCGAATTAATTTTCAATGAATTACTCTATTAAGATTGACCTTAATCTGGAGGATTTACTTCGATCTATCTTTAGATTTGAATTCTTCTCGTTTTAATTATGAGTGATCTATCGTATATTTGATCTCTCGATTAACCCTATACGAATCAATATGTCAATAACAAGCGGCCATCAAGGAATCAACAATGGCAAAAATAATTCATAAATAAATCTCAGTCAACAAACATCTCAACACTAAAACTAAAATGAAATATCTTGTTCAACAATCAATAGTTCATCTCAACCTAAGTGTTTGGAAGAGTTTTGTTCATAATTGGAAAGAAAACTACAAAGAAGATAACAAAGAACCCTTCAACGGCAGAGAAATCCATAGAGATCTATGCTGCTCCGAAATCTACGCTGCGCTCCAATCCAACCATGTTCCTCGCTCTTCGTTCCCTTCGAAAATGAATTTTGTCTCTCAAGAATGGTGAAAGAATAATGATCGACTCCCCAAGAATGAGTGTGGACATCTTTGTTATGTCTCTAGACATTGTATGTCGCTCAAACTCTCTTTTACCTTATTTTTTCAAAAGTCTGTCCAAGTACACGAGCATTACCGTGTAATGTGTAAAATGACTGTGTTAAGTCCTCGCGTCCGTGTAGTGCTTCTGCAGTGGTACACGGACAAAGCTAACGTTACACGGACTTGCCCGTGTAGTTCCAAGATTTCGTGTAATGTGCTTGTCTCGACCGAATCTACCTGCTTTTGTCATTTTTCGTCCAAAAGTCATATAAACTTGATTCCTAACCAGCGAAACGTTAAACAACAGATAAATATACTATTTCTCAAGATAAACGCTCAATTTACGCTTCAAAACCATAACATTTACGCACTAAAATATACATGTTAGAGCATTTATCATACACGCATATATGTATACATATATATACAAACATGTACAAACCAAAAGATCAAAATTTCAAACTCTGGAGCCAGACCTCAGACATATACTCAAGTAGAATGATCACTGCAGCTCCAATCCAAATTTTAGTTACTTATTATCTGCACATCATTTAAACAATCACACAAGGGTGAGGATTTTCACATACTCAGCAAGTATTCTCGCGTTATGTACAGACATTATGAAATAAAATATCATTTACAATTCACTCCACATAGAATTTCCAGTTTAAAAATGATGTGCAGGGGAAAAACTCCAGTCAACATGAGGTTGTGTTGATTGAGCATGAGAGCGTGCTCATACTGAACTTTCCCAGTTAGCACGAGGTCGTGCCACGAAGTGTATAGGGAGTGCTGAGCTTCTGGCTTGCACAAATCTAATTTTGTTTAAGGCAATTTACATATCATATTTTTAGGCTAGCACTTAGTTGACCCTGTCTTGGTACCTTATAAACTTAGTATTCAACTTCTTTTTAGCAATAACACTTAACCAATTTGGATTTAAAATCGCCAAATATAAGCCTTAAACATTTCATGCACAACCATATTCTTATTTCCAATTGAATAATTTCTTAATCAACAATTCACACAGCAGTAAATCATTATCACACAGACCACATAGTATTTCAATAACTGACACAGAATCAACCACACCACAACATTCTTCATACAGAAACTCATTTCATGTCATTATGTATGAATGAATGCATTCATGAAATGATAATGAAATTGAATGCATTTGCACATAACATGACCCAGGTTGTGTCTGCAATATCACACTAGAGGATAGCTCTATTTCACACAAGAGAGGTTTTGCACACAGTCTAAGCATATAGCTCTGAGCATATAACTCAAAAATATGGACAACATACATCACATCTAGGATAGCACACAACACATCCTATAGGAAATCGTGTCACACAAATGAGATGCAAAACGTGAATGATCAATGCATTTCTATCAAAATCGCACAGCTTGAATCATTCCTAACATAGTATAGTTCATAACACACAGTATAATGGCATATCGCATATGAATAGGCATGAATAGATCATAAACCACAAAGCATCACATAGAGAATAAACCACACAGGTACGAATCATCGACACATAACATATATAATCGTAAGTTCATTCCACATAGCTTACTTATCATTCTTATAGAATCTTCCTTTTACTGTCATCTTAGTTAATTTACATTATAACTTGTATGAAATAATCATATGAATGTAAATAGTAAGCATAAGAACACTTACCTAGACGATTGTACGAAGTCGGTGTTGGGCTCAACTTTGATCCAAAGCTTTCGGTTGGTTTCCTATACGAATTGACCATACAAAAGTTGTTATTTACTTGTTTCTTTACTGCTTCCATCAATACAAATATTAAACGCAACCCTACTCTTTCTTTCCTTATTTCATAGTGACTTTTCAATCCAACTCACTATCTTTAAATCCATTCAAACATGAATTGAACAGATTTAAATAAGTCATATGTTGTTAATTCTCTTTATATCAATGGTCTAACATGTTTTTCAGTATCTAAGTCAACTCTACATCTTTAAAACAACATGTCACAGTAAGCTCTATTTAACCTAACTCTTACTTTCATGGAATGAATGAAGAACTCACCTTATTTTGCGAATTTGTACTTTCAATTTGCAAGAAAATGAGTTGTTTCTTGTCCAAATATATTCCCAAATATCTTTTTCTAACTTTTTTAAGGTTTCTTTTGGAAGGAAATCGAGTTTTCTCTGTTTTTCCAGTGAAACAATTCAGTCTCATAAGTTTTATATAAGCAACTGGTCAGCACGCACTGAGGCATGGCCCGTGTCTAGGCTATCTTGACCAATTTTTCTTTAATTTTCAATTTTTGGAAAATTGCCCAGAAAAATGATGAGCACGAGGGCGTGCTGCATGAGCATGTGGTCGTGCCTCCTGCGAATTCTGGCATTTTTTTTATTTTTCATTCGATTCAATTCTATTTTAATCTATTTTCCTTATAAATTTATTCCTATAAATTTCAGGACGTTACATCGAACCATCATCTTTGTTGCATATTAAGTTCTTTCTGGATTATCAAATATTTCATACTTTTATGATCTGTAAAAATCTAAAATGTCTCATCATATAGATAATGTCTCTAGATTTTTAGAGCAAATACCACTGCAGCAAGCTCTAAATCATGTACTGGATAATTGGTTTCATGTTGTCGGAGTTGTCTGGATTCATATGTTATCACTTTTACATTTTGCATTAATACACAACCTAGTCCTTGATTTGAAACATCACTGTAAATGATGAATCCTCATATACTCAAAGGAATCGTAAGGACTGGAGCTGTGGTCAATCAGTATTTCAACTCATTAAAACTTTACTAACATCGATCATTCCACTGGATAGAAACATTCTTTCTCAGCAGTCTTGTCAGCAGTGCAGCTATAATCGAGAACCCCTCCACAAATCTACGATAGTAACCTGCCATACCCAGGAAAATACGTATCTTTATAACTATCATACGAGGTTCCCAATTCACTACTGCTTCAATTTTCTTTGGATCCACTGATATTCCCTGTCCAGATATCACGTGTCCTAAGAAGACTACATTATCCAACCGAAACTCACACTTGTTAAGTTTTGCATACAATCGTTTTTCTAACAAAAATTTGCAAGACTATTTGCAAATGTTCATTATGTTCATCGTTATTTCTAGAATAAATCAGTATATCATCTATGAAAACAATCACAAACTGAACGAGAAAAGACTGGAATATATTGTTCATCAGCACCATAAGCATTAGTTAAGCCAAATAACATAACTAAAAACTCGTAATGGTCGTACTTTTTTCTAAATGTAGTCTTTGGAATGTCTTCACGTGCTATTTTTAGTTGATAATACCTGGATCTTAGGTAAATATTTGAAAACACAGTGGCACCTTGCAATTGGTCAAGTAGATCATCAATAAAGGGCAATTGATATTTGTTTTTTAATTTTTTCTTGATTAAGTTTGCGGTAATCTATACATAACCGTAATGTTCCATCTCTTTTCTAACAAATAATACAGGTGCTCTCCAATGTGAAATACTATGTTGAATGAAATCTTTATCAAGTAACTCTTGCAATTGTTTCTATAGTTTATGTAACTAAGATGGTGCCATTCTGTACGGTGGTATGGATATGGGCGTCGTGCCAGGAATCAACTCAATAGTAAACTTTGTCTCTATATCAGGAGGTAATCCTGAAAGATCCTTTAAAAACACGTCAGGAAACTGATCTACTATTGGTATTCCTTTAATGTTTTCATTTGTTGTTATTCCAGCAACTATATGAGCCAAATAAGCTTCACATCTATCTCATATCAATTTAAAGGCTTGAATAGCTGATATTATGCAACTAGGCACAAGTTTTCTATTTCTACAAAATATTATTTTGTTTTTTTCTTTAGGTTCAATGATTACTTCTTTGGATAACAATCTACCTTAGATCGATGACGAGCTGAACAATCCATACCCACAATCAAATCAAACTTTGTCAAATTTAATAAAATTAAGTCAACTGTCAATTTTGTACTTTGTATCTATATTTTACAATTTTTGTATACTGTATGTACACATATCATTTTGCCTAATGGAGTATGAAATCCCAGCCTCTCTGTCAATGTTGCAGGTTTAACTTTTACTTCATGTATTATTCTGGGATTAACAAATGAATGTGTAAAACCAAGATCTACTAATGTATAAGTAGAAACACTGAATAAATGTAACTCATCTGTGATAACGTCAGGGGCGTCTGCTACCTTCTTTCCAGACATCGCAAAAACCATAGCTTATCCCTGAGTCAGAGTACCAGAGGCTCCTCTGCCTCGGCTAGATACTAAAGTAGAAGAAGCTCCTTTACCCCGTCCTTGAGTACTAATAATCATAATCTTCGGATCACTACTATGTATAATCGACTCTGTCTGAGCTACATCTCTCTCTGTAGTACCTCTATCTCCTCTCTTAGGGCAATCTGTCATAAAATGTCCCTACTATCCACAAATATAATAACTACTGGTGAACATCCTACACTCTCCTAAATGATAACACGGACAATGAGGACATAAGTTCCTAACTAGTCCCGCTACAGATACTGAGTGACTCGATCCTCCCTGACCAAATCCTCTACCGCGATAAGCCGAATAAGAAAAGGGTTGTGATTGGCCTGCAGTAAATCCTAAGAATCCAGTACGAGTAGCATTAAACTCAGTCTTCCTTCCCAGTCTACACGACTCTCCTAGAGTCGCTACCCTCTTATCTTTACTTACATTTTCCTCTTCATCATTCTCATAAGCCTTAAAAGTTCTTTAACTCTAATAGTTGCATCCCTCAACATTGTGCACTCGCTAGTTTCTATTTTAGGGTTTTGTTTGCGAAGTTTCTTATTCAAACCATCATCGAATAGCCTACATTTTTCTCTACTAGTAGAGATATAACTTGCAGCAAAATGTGACAGCCGGGTAAACTGTTTCTCATACTCGACTATGGTCATCTTCCCCTACTTTAGATCTAACAATTCCTTCATTTTTGCATTCAGATATACCTCTGATAAATATTTCCTCCTAAACTCTCGTGAAAAATCCTCCCAAGATGTAACTCACAGAAACTCCAAAGAATGAGGAATTGTCTTCCACCATTCATACACATCAGCCTGTAATAATGATACAACAAATTCTAACATGTCCTCTATGCTCACCTGCATCATCTCAAAGACTCTAATAATTCAATCTAACGACTCTAGTGCCAATCGTGGATATGTGCTACCGCTCAACTCTTTAGCTCCCAAATTCTTCAATTCTTTAAAGTTTCTAGCTCTAATCTGATAATCTGTCAGATGTGAATCTCTGTATGTAGGATAGTAAGGTGGAGGTGGTGGATAAGGATAAGCCAGATTATACTATTGATAATTAGGATCATACTGCATATCTCTAGACCCTGCATGTGATAACTATATTGTAGGGTTTGTTGCTCCTTTTCTCCCAGTAGGATGTCTATGCTTTGACATATTTATAAAGCCAAATAAAACCAATTAAACACACATTCACACAATGCACATGCAAATACAAATCAAAATTCACATATCAAGAACATATACAAGGATCATATCCCTGCTCTAACACCAAATTAAAACATTCTATTCTTATTATCATATAATCACGTACTAATTAATCATATTCATATATAAAACCATATATTTTAAAAATTTTTCCACTATACATATATATTTCATTCTCTTTTATTACTATTGATCTTTTTCTTAATCTTATTAGTTGTACATACAGTTAGTTTGGATTTCCAGTGTATAATTTCTCTACTATATATTCAGAATATTGATCGTATTAGTTAACATGTCCATGGATTAAACTTTATGTTAATTTAATACACCTGTTATTTTGGAATATAACAAGTTCATACTTTACGTAGAATTGGTATATAACGGCTGTAACTTGGATATAAACTTATTTACATATTGCATTCCCGTACAAAAATATCAACCTATCAACAATTCTCAAGCAATTATCAACTTGTATCTATCAACATGCACCTCAACATTCAGATCAATCTCAAACAACAAGAAACTCATATCCATACATATAACCATCATCAATCTCAGCAAAGAAACATCTGTAGGACTCTATCAACCAAACATGTAATATGAAAATGAAAAATATGCAAAAACTCTCAAACTCCTAGGCCCAGCTCTGATGAGCAGAGGGAAAATTGTCTAGGAGTATCAGTCGACCCACCTGATAGGTCAATACGTCTATCTCAGCTCACTACTAGATTATGAAACAAAATTGCAGTTCCTTGAGTTGCGGGCTCAGTGAATAATCTTTAAATCAATAATCTTTAAATCAATAATCATATGTAATTCAATATATTCTACCATTTTCCTATTACTTCCAATAATTTCATTAACAACCATATTTATTATTATAACTATATTGTTCTTATAAAACCCTATAATTCTTGTACAGCCTAAGTTGTGAGTCTGTATAGCCAATGTTGTGATCCTGTACAACCGAAGCTTTAATCAGTATTGATATCCTGTATAGCCAGAGATATGAATCTATCACCACTGCCTATATATCACACATATAGTGTTCACATACCTATTCGCTTTTCAGATCCTGTGTAAGACTCAAAATTAAAACCATTATTTTTCAAATATTCAATTTCATTCAAGAAAAATCTGGATGACTGAGAAAAGTTAACAATTAATCATGTATAAAAATTTACACAAGAAAGTAATAAAACAAACTTCAAAGCAATTGAAAACTATTTTAAAAAAATTATCCAAATTTACTGAGTACATGCTCGAATCCTCCTCGTAGTAATCTTGCTAAACATGCACATCATTAAAACAGCCAAAAGGGATAAGTATATAAAATGCTCAGTAAGTGATGAAAAAATGTTGTCAAAATGATGTACACGAAAAACTCCAGTCAGCACGGAGCGTGCTTGATAAACACGAGGACATGTTGATCTCTGATTTTCCCAGTAGGCATGGTCGTGCCTCATTTGAGTACGAGTTCGTGCTCGTTACTTTATTTAGATTCAATATCTAGTATGAGGACGTGTTGGTCATCACGATGGACGTGCTGAGCTAGTAACTTTCCATTTCCAACTATGTTTCCTTTTCAATCGAGTATTGATTAGGTGCTTGGTTTCAAATACATTTCCAGAATATTATTTGTACTGTATGTACAATCAAATAAGCAAGTAAACTCATACAAGAGTCATAATGTAACATCCAAAGAATTTTTCATCTTAAAATTATGAAAAATAAATGCTTAAACATCAATATATAAAGGTTAATCAAAGGTTTATATAAGGTTGACACGAAATAATCAAAGAAAATCAGAAAAAATCTGAAAAATGCAAAGTACGCGCAATGGATTTTGGTTTGCTTGAAAAAAAAATAAGTCATCGATTTGAAGAGGCAAGATCATTCCTTAGGCTTCTATTCATTCCTAGCTACTGTAATAATGTGAAAGAAGGGTAGAAAAGTGAGAAAACTTGTGTTTGTACTTGAAAGAAGGGTAGAAAAGTGACAAAAGGCTTTAGTAAGGTTGACAAAGGGTTTATGTTGGAAATGAGAGTCTTGTTGAATTCATGTGCTTGAATGGAAATTTAGGCTGGAATCATATGCCATTGAATGACAAGAACTTAAATGAAACCATGGAAAATAATTTAGATAAGATACTCCTTAATTGGATAGAACTTGGTAAGGTTAATGTATAAAAAAAGATGAAGAATGGTTGACTTCAAGTTGATAAATGATGTTTTGATTCTACTAAGTAAAGAATGAATGTGTTAATTGTGAAACTCATTTTTAGAAACCAATAATCCCTAATAAACAATATTATTTGATAATAATAATAATAATATCATATGGAAATCAGAGGAGAGAGAAGATAAAATCTTCATTTTATACAAACTCAAGCCCAAAACATCAATAACATAAAATATTTTATAGCGGAAATAGAAAGAAGCTTGAAAACATTTCAAACTTAAAAGAACATCATTTATAAATATGTACAAATATTTACAATAGTAAAATCTTAAAAATGAAATCTGGAGATCGACTTCTGATGTAAGCTCGAAAAAACCAATCAACTCTGGGTCCAGCGACAGCAGCTACCTACGATCTGCACAATCATTTAAGACAATAACGGGGTGAGTATAAACAATACTCAGTAAGTATTCTCAGCTTTTATAGCTTAAATGATGTGCAGGGAAAGCATAAATCAGCACGAGGACGTGCCTATCTATCTTGTCCCTAGGCATCCCCGAATGCTTAATAAATAGTTTTAGACAGATATCAAACAGCACACAGCAATATTAACCAATCATAAAACATCGTCCACACAGGAGTTTACATATATAAATAGGCACACAACCAACATAGATCACACACATCTTAAAATATGACATAAATGCAATTCTATGCAATGAAATGTCAATGTTAATGCAATTCCACACAGGATGACCCGGGTATCTGGACCGCACACAGCTAAGTTCTCAAATAATATCTCTATACCACACAGGATGTAACATTGACATTAAATGAAGGAGAGTTTATGATAATTATATTTAGGTTATGATTTCTGAGAAATTTATGCGAAAGTTTGTCTTCTTTCACTCACCTCTCTCCTTCCTCTCTTGCCTTCTTTTCTTTCTCTCCTTCACCCAATGACCAACTCATCTTCCTCTCCTCTAATTTACCTTCTAAAAATCTAAACCCATCAAACATGGCAGAATCTTGGAGTTAAGAAGTTAAGGAAACACTTGGGAGCTCTTATATGGTAAGTTTTCTTGAAAACTAGTGAGAAATCTCGTATGAAATTAGTACCTAACTTTGGAGAGTCATAAAACTTTGAATTTAGCTCCAAATGGTATGAAATTGGATTCTTTTGAAAGCTTAGAATGTATACTAAGCATTGGTACAAAGATTTTGAGTTAAATCTTGAGTTAAGTCCAGGAAAATGAAGTTTTAAGTTGGAAGGTTAAGAAATACGGGAATTGGTTTTTGAGTATATGAGTTGTGTTTGAGAAGAATTATTATGGTAGATTTCTTCGAGTTAAAATGAGGAAGAATTTGTGGTTAAATTCATTGGTTTGTGAAGAGTAAGAGAATATGGAATAACCATATAAATGATGCCTAACTGTAGGAAGAAGAATTGATATATTAGTGTGAATTATGGTATAGAAGTTAAGAGGATTAAGGATAAATTTAAATAAGTGAATTGAAAATCTTAACAATGTTAATTATGATATAAAACTGAATTTGAAATGAGAAAATAACATTTAAAAACTTAAGAACATCATTTAGTTATGTTTATTATAGATGTAAATATATATG
>CANYCX012388442.1:0-15558 GCA_948193385.1 Breynia disticha f. nivosa | reverse complement strand
ATCGGCAGAACGAAAACTCCTCTCAGCGTCTGCCACTTCGTTGGAAAATCTCAAAACCCTAAAAGAGGAAGCAATGGTTCAACGACTTACATATCGTACAAGGCATAGCTATGCCACCAAATCAAACCAACACAGGGTTGTTAAAACCCCTGGTAATTAACCTATTATGCTTTTTTTACCAATTTTTTTGTGTATTTTCGATGGGTTTTTTTAAACAGGTTTGCTTGGCAATGTGTAGGTGGAAAGCTGGTTTATCAGACTACTAAGAAAAGAGCTAGTGGTCCTAAGTGTCCTGTCACTGGCAAGAGGATTCAAGGAGTAAGTTTATGTTTTTTTTTTCCTTTGTTAATTCTGGTAATGTGATTGCCTTGTTATCGTTTATTGTGTTTTGTAACGATTGATTGCTAGTTTGTTTTTTGATTGTTGCAAAATGTTCTGCTTGAGCTTGGCATTGGCTGTTTTCAACATTGTTTTGGGTTTTATTGTTAATGCATGACTTGGATTTCAAATGCATCACTTGTGTTGTTGTAATTGAAAATTTGGTTGGCTAAGTGTATCTATGTGGCTTTATGATTGAAATGCGCCTATGTTTATTGGTTGAAATGTCGAACTTGTTAAGTAGACAGTGGAATTATTTACTTGTTGGTAGTATTATTGTGGCATGTAATTGCTGACTGTTGTTTGTGCTTACATGTGTAAAAAAATGTTTGATCACAGTTCTCAGTACGCCTTGTGCACCATTTTGTCTCGTGAGCCAAATTATGTTGTAGAATAAGTATGTTGTGATTGGAGTTAGTGGTTGATGCGTAACAATTTTTGTTTCATCTTTGTTTAACATTTCTAGTTTCTCCAAAATTTAGTGTCGTTCCAGCAAATGTGAATTGTATTTCTTTTTTTTCTTTGATTGCAGATTCCTCACTTGAGACCTTCTGAATATAAAAGGTCAAGATTGCCTAGAAACAGGAGGACTGTGAACCGTCCCTATGGTGGAGTATTGTCTGGTAGTGCCGTAAGAGAAAGGTATTGTATCAAACCCAACAAAGAGAATTGCAATGATGTGCATTGTGCCGCTCGGAATGATTTACATTTTATTGTTTTTGTTTTTAGGATTATTCGTGCTTTTTTGGTCGAAGAACAAAAAATTGTTAAAAAAGTGTTGAAGATTCAGAAGGCTAAGGACAAGCAGGCATCAAAGAGTTAAGATGTCTGAGCGCAATGGCATACATTTGTCGAAACAGCAATGCAATGTAGTGAGTCGTGAATGATTTAGGAAGTTCAAATTCGATTCTGTATTTTGCCTCTGCCAGTAAAAAACTATTCTCGTTTTTCTGTTTTTTTTGCTACAGTTATGTCACTTCGTTCTCTGATGATTTCAACTCTTTTTTTTATGGTGTAATGAAAGATTGCTTATTGAACCTTGTCACGTCAATTACATGAATGATATACGCATTAACGTGTTTGTTAGACTATATATGCCTAGTGCCTAGAGGAAAAGGAGATAAGAGCTGGAACTTGGAACTAGCCGTTCTGTTGTCTGAAACTGAACAGCTATCTGTAATCTCCATGGTCTTGAGCTTGAGGGGGAATTTGGAAATTGTTTGATCATATACAATTATTCACATCGGAGATGGTTTACGAGACCATATCAAAGAGCGTAGTGGATAATATATGGGATCTTCCATGATGAGAACCACATGGCTGAAGCTTGATTTTGTTCTCTACTGCGTCGACCTGTACAAAAGCCACTTGAGCTTAAAACCATGGGCTTTTCATGGAATGAGCTTCAATAAGACCAGCAGAAGAATGTAACATGAATTGCTCCTTAAGAAGTTACTATAAGTCACACATGGATAAAGGATAAGGCTATTTTTTGTCTTAATGTTTGAGCTGAAATTGTATTTTTATTCAAATTAATCTTATAAATAAATTTTATGTTAACGTATAAATCACAGCTCAAAGGGACTACGACAAAAGACTAATTGATGATAGCATATGTAGTTAAAAAAATTCTCCAACTGGAAACATTAAATTCTCAAAAACGACTAAAACGGAATAATTTAACAACTGATTTAAAGTATTAAGCGGTATTTGTGTAATTTTGTTTTGTTGAACAATGACATTTACATAAATTTTTTTTTTCTTCTTCTTTCTTTGTCTCTATTTTTCTTTCTTCAGTCTGATGTTGTTTTAGTCTTAAGTTCACACTTAACACCCATGTCAACAAACATTAAGTCACGTATGATATTGTCAACAAATGAGCAAACAAAGACTCAATATTGTGCAATAATTCACAAAAGAAAAAATACATTCCCGACAACCATATTCCGACAAATTTGTTAGAAAATATGATTTTTTGACGAGATTCGTCGGAAAAGTTCATCGAAAATAGACAATTCGAAAAAAAGCAGTTTCCACGAAATCCATCAAAACTTTCCAACGAAACTAAAATTCGTCGAATTTTTTTCGGTGTCGCCAAAAAATAATTTCTGAGGAATTTTGCCGAAAAATAATTTAAGCTTGGTTTTTATAATAATTATTGATAATATTATAATAATAATAATAATTATTATTATTATTATTATTATTTGCACTACTAGTATTAATATTAGTATTAAAATGAAATTTAAATATAAGAAAGAGATAATAAATAAGAGAAAGGTTAAAAAATGAAAATGAAAGAAAAAAAATTAAAAAGATATATAAATAAATGGAGAAGAAAAAATAGAGAAAATAAGAGTAAAGAAAGAGAAAATATCTTAGAAGTTAATTGGAAGAAGGGTGTGTGTTTATACAGATAAAAATTAATTTTTGTAGCCGAAAAATTTCCGACGAATTACATTACAAATATCGCCGGAAAAATCATGTTGATGGAATTTTAAAAGTTACCGACGAATGGAAATTGTCCAACAAAATTCGTCAGAATTTTTCTGATTCAATTTTTTTGTCGGAAAAATCTGGTCGGAAATTACATTATTTCTTGTAGTAATTCGTACGTTAAACATAAAAATACAAAAAATTAATTTGGTTCAAAATACAACTTCAATCTAAAATTTAGGATTGAAAATAAATCTTATTCTCAAATATATGTATTAATAAAAAATAGTTATATGGATTTTACATTCATTATATGGATGTATTGAGATTTAGTTTAGTTAGGCTAAAATTAATTTGAAAAAAAAAACTTATTGGGACTTTAGCAATTTCAGAGTTTATAAAATCGACATAACAATACAAAATATTTTAATTAACAGTAGTAATGGTCAGCTTCTCATTGCTTGAAATAATGTCGCCTTCATATTTTAATTAAACATAGAAATCTACATGTTAACTAAAAACATTATCAAGTTAACATGAACTACACCAGCAGTCAGAACTCCGTAGCTAACCTACCTATTATATGAAATTAAACTATAATTATGTGTCATCTTAGGTATAACATTTAGTGGTGGAAAAACTGGCTGAAGACACATCACTAGGGCTTGATGAGGAATCCCATATCAAGTTTGGCCTCCAAGCATCACTCCCCATCATGTTCACCGGCAAGTTAAAGGCTATGCTTGAGTTTAGAACAGTCTCCGGCCACTGATGATCATCTGTGTCTGAAGTATTAATGATGTTCTTCAAAGACACGTCGCGATCTTCATTAATGATCACGCTCATGCCTTGCATTGATTGTTGGAAGTTATTATTATTACTACAAAATGAGAAGGCATTGCATTGGTCTTGTTGTGAACCACCAAAGTCGATGCATTCATTACTTGCCTTGGTGAAATCTCCTAGCATTGATGATGACATGTTTAGAAGTATTGATGAAACATCAACTACGCTACTATTACACTTTGTTGGAGCCAGTGTTTCATGAGGTGAAAGCATGATGGAACTAGAAGGACCTGGAGGCACTTGATGAGGTGAGGGTTTAGTGGAGAACATTAAACTATTTAAGGTTTTATAAGAGAAAAAATCTGACGGTGATGAAGGTAAGTTGGTTCCACTAATATTGTTGTAGTTCAACTGGATGGCTGGACTTGTTTCTGTTGTCAATGGCATGTCGTGTGGACTGAACCCATTAGTCTGAGACACTTTGGCCAGGACAGGAGGATCAGAAGAGGTTGGTTCAGGACATGGAGAGATCCATGACTGATAAATAGCTCTTTGAGCTGTGGAGTTTGTTTTCTTGAAAATCCTACATATTGCCCAAGAATCCTGCAAGAGCCACCATAAATATTATCAGATATGCCAAACAGTTCTGTGAATTTGTCTGTAAAAATAGTAAGACAGAGAGTTACATTGGCAGGAATGGTCTTGTCGAAGAATCTCTTGGGAGGTAGAGAAGAATCGGCGAGTGAAGGAAGACGAAACTCATGCATCATCCAGTCGGTTTTGATGCCTTTAGCAGCCCTACCTTTGTAGAAAACAAGTGATTTCTTCAAACCAATGCACTTATTTCCTTCTGAGGAGTAGATAGTACGATCAGTTCCGGTTGCTTTCCAAAACCCGGCTCCTGTAACCCTATTTGGCCTCGCACTGTTCCTGTACTTTCTGTCTCTAGGGCAGTAGAAGTACCATTCTCTCTCTCCTGACATAGCCAACTCTTCATTGATCAAAAAAATAACACTCGTAAGACTTAACTTCATTTCAACAACATGTAATAAAAAAGAGAAAGTGGTGGAAAAAGCTTGAAGAAAAGAGAGTGGTCTTACTGGGGAGATCCCATGGATCATATTTGTAGATATCTAGTTGGTTGATGAGCTCAATGGAAAGAGGTCTTTGTTGGATCTTTCTCTTGAGATAGAACCCAACAAGCTCTTCATCAGTTGGGTGAAACCTGAAACCAGGTAACATCACTTCATCCAGTTTGTCCATTTCATTTCTCTCACGATCCATATAAGTTAATGATAAGTAGTATCCGAAAGTTCAATTATCTTTATCTCCTCTAATCAACTGACTTGAACAGAACCCTAGATAGCAAAGGAGTGAAGTGAAAGATAAAGAGAGCTGAGAAAAGAAGCAAGTTTCAGTTAATATGAAGTTGAATATATGCTTCCTGAGAAGGGGGTTGCCTCCGAAGGATCAGCCGCCTTTTCTGGTGACTAATAAACGAGTTTCGCTTTCACTAAATATTGTGGCAAAGGGCTCTTAATACACATGAACAACTACCAAGAAACCCTCAAGTCAAGAAATTGAATTTTTTTTTCAAACTTAATTGTAAAATTTCATGCGGTACACACGTGCGTGGGATAAGGACGATATAAGCTGAGAAATTCTTTAATATAAAGATAATTAATTTGTATAAAACTCAAAACTCACAACATTATAAACTATTTAATATTTTTCTATTTTATCTAATATAAAATATATTCCTGTCATTCTCTTTAAGTGTAACTTGATGAAAGGCTCATGAGCTATCCTTATTTGACAAACTATTGTCTAAAAAAAAGACTCATTATGAGACTTCAAATCTATTGCCGTTATACTAATAGTTCTCATACTATATAAAAAATTATATATATGTTAATACGTGTATGAATTTATAAATTAAATAAATTGTAAAACACTTTACTACAAAACAAATTAATTTATATTAAACCAAAAATATTATAATTATAAATTACTTAATACCCTTCTTGAATTTCTCTTATATATAGAACTCTTATTTCTTACTTGTACCTTCATGAACCCATTTGTGGTTTTGTTTAATCCAATTTACAGAATCTCAACACACCACCAACTAGCAGTTCATAGGGAAACTATATATAACAATATTGTTTATTTTAATTAATTTCGAATCTGTCACATTAATCCCATGATTTTTGTTTTTGCAAATGAGCATGAAAGAAATTTCAGGGGAAAAAGAATAGCAGTAGTAACATTTTTTTAGCATTGATTTGAGGTTTAATTATTTTAGTGAAGAGGACCAAGTTCCAATGCATTAAGCTGAGAAAGTTATTAAAATGAGAAATTGGTAGGTAAGGAAGGAAGGATTAGTTTAAGGATTTGGTATCTAAGAATACGCAAAATTCAGTTTCTATTCCATTCTTTCACAGCTTCTATTCCACTCAGCTTGTCAGTTTTACATTTATATATTTCCTACCACCAACCGTGTGATCAACTCCATCTAACCAAGGTGGGACCTTCTTCTCCCTATATATATATATATGTGTGTTTTAGCTACACTCATAGATACATAAATATATAATTGATGGTATCTTACTCGTGTTCAGAGGTAGAAAGGGTTAATTAGCGCACTGAAAGTGTAAGGTTCGATCTCTAATTCCGTAGCAATATTAAGGAATCATACAAGTTTTGGCCTACTAACTCATCAAATCTCTTTTTTTGTCTGAACCACGAGCTATTCTAGGCACCCAGACTAATCATCGTTCGAGCCGGGCAAGACCACAAAGGCGGTAAAGTTTTTCCAACCTAGTTTTAACACAGTTGGGTATACCCAAGACTCGAACTCGAGATCTCTGGTTAAGTTAGAACAACCCCACGACAGTTGATCTACGTGTTTGGTGGTCGTCAAATTTGTTTGATATTCTTTAATTTGCCTTTAGTTCGTAAGTTAACCCCACCATTTTTTTTAAATTTAAGAATAACAAAAATATAAATGATGGGGTTTATATAATAATTATATGGTTTTAGTTTAAAGAGGATTTTTTTTGTTAACGAAAATTTAAGAGGAAGACTGGACTTGTTCATCTCTAAGACAGGAAAGGGCCACAAAGGGTTGTCTCCGGCTACTAATAGCTAATGTTGTATACCTACTAAACGAGCACTAACAAGACTCGAACTTCAAACTTTTTAAATAAAGGTCAACAAGTCTTACCGCTGAACCAACGCACGCATGCTTAAAGAGGATATCATTAGTTATACATTTACATATGTTTCAGAGTTATGAAATGATGACCAACAGTATAGCGTTGACTTGAATCGACTATATCATTTGTTGAACTCTTCATTTGGACTACACTGTGTACTGTACAACACCACTGCCTAGCTACTTCACATTTGTTTACTTACTTAAATATTATGATTATGAGTTCTGTTAATATTAATCAGTAGATACTTACACTCACGGATTCAAATTTTTTTTAAGGGGATGATATATAAGTAAAAAAATTTCAATAAATAAAGAATAAATAAGTTAATACAATAAATTTACTGTTCTCTCTTGCACCAAAAATAAAAAGAGTTGATACTACAACAAAATATAACACGACTTAATAAAAAAATTATATGAGGTATATGAAAAGAGGTGGTCGCACCTTATTGTTTCCTTCTATGGATAATTAAACGTTCTATTTTTTCGTACATCTTTTAAAATAAATGCAAATTAGTGAAAACTGAAACTTCAGTATCTTTTGACTAGTTGTTCGAGTTGAGTTGTGTTATTAGTTAAATTCAACATCTATGTCTTCATTATTAATATTACAAATATTGTAAAATAAAATAAGGTCAGAGAATAAGGCCGTCTTCGAGCGTATTCTAACACTCAAATTAGTATTTAAATAAAAAATATACATTTATTTCATGTGATGAAGTTGGTTTGATCATGTAAAAGATCATTTTCTTTTTGTTTTGTATCTTGTTATGCTTGCATTTTTATTTTAGCTTTTATAACTTATTTGTGACTTTGTTTCCAATATAAATAAAATCAAATTTCACCTCTTAAATTAGAAACAACTTTGGTCCAAAATACACATCAAACTAGTATTTATTTTTCGTTTTTTTTCTTATTATTTTAGGGCCTCTAATTAATTATGAATCTAATTAATGATATCACATTAAATTTTAACATTGTTATGTATTAAATATATCCATGCAATGGGTCAACGCAAATTATTTTTATAGTTCAAACTCATCTAGTAATTGTTAAAATTTACAAAATTCTCTAAAAATTAAAAAACTTAATTTCTTTTGTTTTGGTTATCTAGGTTGAGGGTATGATGCCCAATTCAAGGTCAGAAAAAGTTTCCGAGCTCAGAGAGCGCTTACAGTAGTACTTACATATGTCTTAACCTAAGAAGACCAACGGGGATTCAAACCTGCGATCGCAAGATACGATTGTCTTGTCATTACCACTAGACCAACCCGCTAAAGCGAATGTATCTAAGTCTTATATTTTATGGTAGGTATAGCTATTTATTAGCTACAAGAGTATATTTTTTTGAACATTTTCAAGAAAATCTGCATCATCCCTTTGGTTCTTTTTGATTTTGTGGGACAACTTAATTAGAGTGGTTGATATGGCTCTATAATGTCACACACAGGCACTAGAATTCAAACAAAATGGACGTGTTGTGAACAAAACATGGGTGGTTTTGGTAGGCAAAAGTCAATTCCTCTGATTTTGTGGGCTTTGGGAACCAATGTATTGGTTTTCTCAATTTGTTGAATTTGGTAACAAGACAATGAGAAAAAAAAAGAGTTTGAATTTGGTACAGAACCCACAGCTCATACCAAAACTTGTTTATAATAATAATCAAATTTAGTGCTTTGCAAATTTTCATACTTAAATTTGCTAAATGTGTCTAGTAGTTGGTTAACAAAATGAAAGAAGGGAAGTAAAATGAAGAGGAGAAAGAGTGGAAAACTAAACTTAGGGCTCCAAATTCAGTGAAAACCCCATAATCTAGCTCTCGGTTGGAACCATTTTTGTCTGTTGCAAGACCTAGGGTTTGCCACCCAAGCGTGTAATAATAGCTTATAAAAAAATGGTCAATCTCTTCAAACCCAAGCTTCCATACCTCTTTCTACGCGACTCATTAACCCCTTCAATTCTATCACTACGTAAATGTAGATTCGTGTTAGTTTTCTCATAATCGTGTACTTAGAGTTGTGCCATCGGAAAAGAAATTTTCAGCTATCCAAAAACTCACCATTTCACATTTTTGTACATGCAGTGCAACAGGCTCGTGTACTTAAGTTGGATCAAGAATACAGCTATGGATCTTTTGATATGTAGACAGTAGACTTCTTCATTATTGTAGCTTTGAATCGAACGAGTTATTTTTGTAGAAGTTGTTTGACTGTTGTTTAACTGTAAATGAGTAAAGTCGAGCCGAGTTTTAGAGTAATCGAGCTCGATTTGTTTAAAATTTCAAAAATTCAAGCTCGAGCCGAGTTTTGTATCGAGCTCAAATTTTTGTTTACGAAATAGTCTTGTTTAAAGTTTCCGAACAAACGAGCATGTTTACAAATTTTTCGAATTTTACTAAACAAAATTAAAATACAATTTTATCTGATGTAAAATTAAAAATTAATGCATTATTAATATTTATATAATAAAATTATTATTTTTAATTAATATAGTAAAATTTATTATATTTTATTATATAATTTATCAAAATATAATTTTATTCTGACTCACTTTTAAATAAATCACATACATATTTGAAATACAAATAAATTATGACAGATACATATTAATATGAAAACATCAAATATGTAATCGAGTTTATTCATGAACATTAAAAAGCATGTTCGCGAACTTTCTAGCCAAGTACTATCTTGTTTAGATCTGACTCGTTAACTATCAGAGCCTAACATTATGTTCACGAACATGCTTAATTGTAAACGAGCCGAACTCAAAAGAATTTTTATCAAATTCGAATACTACGACAACGTATTTTGCATTTCTTTAATTTTTTTACCACCATCTTTAAACAATTGTCATATTTATTATTTTTACATAATTTAAAAAAAATAATTAAAATATAAATAAAATGACTAAAACATATTTTCCTTTTCATTTTGAAATTACTTGAAGTATAAATTAATATTAACAATTATTTATTATAATGTACTCTAAAACTAAATGCCAAGAGTATCAAATGAAAATTAAGTAAAAATATAATATAAACAATACAAATTCAATGTTAATAATATTTATGTATAAAAATAGTGCGACACTTTTATGAAACGACGAATATGAATTAAGTCTTTACTCCTACTCACACAAGCAAACTTCATCTTTTTCTTTTTGGCATGTGAATTCTTAAGTGAGGACACCCAAATCAATTATCGTCTAAGAGCATTACGTAATTTATCAATTTTGCTATGTAAAACTATGTAACTTTTTTTGTGACGTAATGAAAACGTTGTGTAATTTTTTATCCTTTAAGTTACATAATTTTATGCATGTTACATAGACTAGATGTAAAGCTGAAGTTAACAAGTTTCCGAAATGATCAATCTGAAATCAAGTCATTAAGAGTGTTACCAGAAATAAACTGGTGAGAAAATCGTTGAAGAGTTTTATATGCTGGTGCAAATACAGCTGCTCTAATACAACTTGCCCAACAACATCAAACAAATTTGAGATGAATGCAAGCTTGTTGAAGTATATAACCTCCAAAACATGGCAGATGCATTATAATCAACTCTGTTTTGCAGACTCTGAACAGTCAATCAAGTTTCAGAAAAGAGCCAAACTTAAATATCTAAGGCATTCAACTTCTCCTACTTCATCTCTTTCAGTTTGCTTGCACTAATTCCCTTATGTCATATCCTTGCAGCTGTACACAAACCATCAAAATAGCACTACCATTACCATTTTATCCAATAATTCTAGCATTTGAAGTTAACAAGTTTTCGGCATGGTCTCAACAAGCAGAAATTTTACGCCCAACGAATAGCTCATGACAGTCAAGGGAAGGACGAAATGTACCTGAAGCAAAGTGAGGATCACGATTACTCCTGAGTTCCAGCACGCATGGATTGTGATTGGAGCCATAAGGTTGCGAGTTTGAGCATACGAAAATCCGAGAGCGGTCCCTGTCAATATCAACATCTTGTTTTAGAGTTTTCCGTGAAAGCCAAAAGTTTTACGGCGTCTGAAATCAAGTCATTAAGAGTGTCTGTTACCTAATATAAAGAGCTGAGGAAACTCTCCAGGAGTTAGATGAGCTAGCGCAAATACAGCTGCACTAATTACAACAGCTACTGGAGTAGGTACCCTGCAAATGTACAAGATCAAATGTGAGCTCGTAAAAGAGAATTCCCTCGGTATTTCCTTCAATGGAATTTTGTTGGAACCAATGTTTATTATGATCATCACAACACCTCCAACTACAAAGTTACAATACCCATTTTGCTACGACTCATTTTCAGAAATAGGAAGAGCATTACCATTTTGTCATAGCCACCATGAAGAAACCTCGGAACACAGTCTCTTCTAGGATTGGAGCAAGCACACCGGTGATGCCTATCAAGCAGGCAGTGCTACAATGGTAATCCTAATAGTTAGCCTGAGTAATCTTCAAACCAAAAGATTGCCGGGGTATGATACAAAGAATAATTTTTAGTAAGAACTGTTCATACAAAACATTGTAGAGGCAAAAACTGTCATTTGGTTACCTGACACTTGAAGATCCAATCAAGGGAAGAAGCTGAACAAGAGCATCAGTCTGCAAACATGTTACACTAACAAAGTTTCAGACATTCTCTGTCATATGTGGAAGAAACATAAAGCGAGTTGCTGCATTGTTCAATTTAACAACTTCAGTTAAGTTGTTTTCACAAATTACAGTTCTCAGAAAGTTCAAATTACCATTCATATTTGAGTTAAGCAAATACATGGTATCCACATTCCCTTGTTTGCTCATCTTAAACAGAAGCACGCCTATTATATCTCTCATTGATACGTAAATACATTTACTTGTTAACAGACCAGTTATCATTACTTAAAGATTTACAGGTCTTATTTAACATGTGCATAATCACATATATCATCAAGAACCAGGAGACGGGACCGAAAGCTAAAAACGAATTCCTAACCTCTCGCTTTGGAGTCTCACCACTAAACGTGGACGTGATATATCCTGTCAAAGCAATAGCAAATAGGGCAACAATAAGTCCAAATGCTGCCCACAGAAGCCACCCTTTCTGCAAATCAAAAGGCTCTTTCAAATCTGCGACAATTTTACACAAGTAAATTTAGTCTTTGAGTGACAAAAAATATCATAGTTAGTTGAAACAAGAAAGCAATTGGCTGTCGTAAAAAGACAAGAAAATGCAAGCAAATTAACCGTTATAGAATATAGAAACTAGAGGTTATCTATTCATAACAAAAAAAATGTTATAAGACTACGCAATGCGCTTCAATTAGACAGGAAGCATCTAATAAAGAGCAGTACCATAGCGAAAGGCATCTTCAGGAAGTGGCCCGAATTTGTTGGTAATACTAAGAAGAACTCCAAGTACAACTGCAGTAGTAATGCTACAACAAAATCACAGCAGAACTAAAATTCAACTCAGACCTTAAGACAATTTTCCACACAACCAAAAGCTATAAGCGACACTTTCATATACAAGAAGTTAAGAACACACAATCTTGACTACATCCAAAAAGACATTAACTGGCTTTCAAATTGAGAAATTCAGTGAACATAAACATAATAAATCAATACCCTTGATCAACAAACAGAATCTCAGCCTTCTCATCCAGACTCAATTCTTCAATTTTAATTCCTAAATATGGTAAAGCTGCCACCTCAATCAATCCTGTCAAAACAAAACTGCCTGCCAAAAATATTAATCAATGCCATTCCAAAACTAAGACCAAGTACAGAAACCACACAGAGTAAGCATAAAAGAACCTCAATCCACAAGCAAGTGAAGCTAAAGAAACAGTTTGCCATTGCCAAGGCACATCCCATCTCTTTAGTATTGGCCATTCCAACCCACTTTCCTGAAACAGTAAAAAACACACTAAATTGTCTTCAAAATTTTGAACTTTTGAATACAGAATGTTAAATTTGCAAGCTTTGGGACATTACTGGTTCATCAAGACTGTTTTTTAAGTCCTTTCCTGCATGGCAGAGACATAAACGTGCTTGTCTTCTCTTAGAAAAATCCTTTCCACCATTGCAGAAGCACAAACTTGCTTGTCTTCTCTTAGAAAAAATACTTTTTCTTGAATTATGAGTAAAAATTTGCAGTGAAGACTTCTTTCTAGAAAAGATAAAGAAGTTGGAGTGCTTTAAGAAGTTGGTTTGGTTTGAACAGGAGAGTGAAGATTGAACTAAAGATGATAATATAGCAGAAGCCATTGTGAAATGGAAAGTGCTTTGCAGCAGAGAGATAACCCGAAGACCCTGAAAATAGTGGCACACACGATGGCTTGGGCCTCAAAGGGTTGATTTGGGGCTTGGTCTTTCATCGCAATGGAGCTAAAATTTTGGAAAAATTACAAGAATGGAAAAATTTGTGTTTAAAATTATAAGAATGACAGATAAATTTGTTTATTTCTGTTAATGTCAATTAAAGTTTTATAAATATGAAAATGTCCAATTTTAAGTTTGTATTTGTAAAAATATCAGGGTATGTTTAGGATTCATAATTGTTCATTATTGTTCATATATCGAGAGAACAAAAAACAACATTTTTGTACTTTAGAACATGAAATCTGATATTCATATAATTGTGAACAAGAATTTTGTCAATCAACAAAAATGAAAAAAATACACTAACATTCATATCATTCCAAACTCAAAACATAGTAATTTGTATTATTGTCTCTAAAATTTTGGAGAAATTTCAAAGAAAAACTATACTTTTTAAATACTTCTACTCTTGTATTTTCTTATTTAACCAGTTTAAAATCAAAATAGTCAAACGAATGTTCAACCAGACGTAAAAGAGCGCGATTATTTTAAAAAAAGAACAAATGGTTGAAACTGCAAGAAATATGTACTAAATATCCAGATAACGAAAGAAAATTGTTTGACAGAAATCATGAAGATAAAGTTACAGTTTATTCTAAATGACACTCAACATAAAAGATGGTTCTAGTTACCAACAACAAAATTGTTCGAATATAATTGTTAAATCTAGTCCATAAGTATATGGAATGACATACAAAAAAAGCTCTTGCAACTATCACACACTTACATTTTTACCACTTTCTCAGTTGTACTTTTAATCTCTTGTTTAGTTGCTCACGACATTGAATTTAGAATGACAAATCAAACATTTTCTGATGCTCCTAACATAAACATACATTTAGGATTTGAGACTCCTTTAGAGTTGCCCTAATAAGTTAGGTTGAAATGATGCAACCATGCAAAAGTCACACAATTGGGTCCTCTCACCAAACCAAACGTCGTATCCCAATTCATATGTTTCATTATTGTTTTGGGACACCCCACCAATCTGTATCCATGATCCAATCTTACTCATTATTAAAATATAACTCTCACAAAATATTTTTTTTTTAATTTTTGTATTCTCATCTTGTGGGCATTAATCTTTTAGGATCTTGCCTCCTTACACTATGACTTATAAATGTTAAGCAATTAAGAGCATTCTTAAGATTCTCCTTAATATACTCTCTATTTTATTAATTTCTTATTAATTCCTTAATTTAATTTAAACTCTTAAAAATTTAGACTATATTAGACTTCTTATACTAAATAAAATTTAAGAGTTGCTAAATGGCTCCTCAAGTATAACAAGTGAGATTGAGAGCTCCTAAAAAATGAACTAAGGAGGGTGGAATAAGGAGTTTGTTGATGAGAAAATTTTGCTTATAATTTGATAAAATAGGGAAGGAGCTTAATTAAAGAGTTTGTTGGGAATGCTCTAACCAAGCAACTAGCTACCACGGACCTTGTGATTATTATTTGTCGGATTTTTTTAATATAAATTTTTTATTTACATTAATTATATTTATTTTTGATTTTGTAAAATATTATTGACTAAATAATTAATCAATTATACTGAATAAAATCTTTTTTCAGTATTTTCAATTATGTGACGCAAACACGTTGTGGACAAGGTTTTTAAGCTCCATTGATAGAAAATGACAATATATAAATAATTTAATAGACGACTAAACTTGCTATATGTTTCCACATGGAACCATAATAATTAAAAAGAATAATATAAATGGGTAGCAAGCATGAAGGCCTGCCTAACCTAAATGTAAATGTCGTGCGCACAGCTCATAGCAAAGACGTTAAGTGTCGGTGGTGTCGTTCTAAGAATTCACTGGCAATTCTTCTTGTCGGTACTAATAATATTTGTAACAGTGGAACTGAGAATGTTTAGATTTGGTGGCGCTAGTTTTTATTGAAGATGGACTTAATAAACGCATCTGTTCCTACAAAAATTGTATTCTTGAGAGTTCAATGCTGCAATTAAATGGTCGGAAGAAGTGATTGCTGCCTCCACTAACATAGGCCACATCATGACTTCCATTTTTGGGAACTTTCACTATTAACAAAACCTGAAACCGAGTTGTGTTGTGTGATGTGAAAAAACAACATAAATCCGTGGGATTGATCTGTGCCAAACGAAATGATTCATGATAGATCAATGGGTTGTAATAAAGAAGTCAATCCGTGAGTTTAAAGGTCAAAAGGATCAAACAACATACCCCATTTTAGTAGTAAGGGTGGGTTGATAACCCACGGCAGAAGGCATTCTACCCAATAAGGCGGATACTTCGGATCCTGCTTGGACGAAACGGAAGATATTGTCAATAAAAAGAAGTACGTCTTGTTCATTAACATCTCGGAAATATTCCGCCATAGTTAGGGCAGTCAAACCAACTCT
>CANYCX012388279.1:0-17045 GCA_948193385.1 Breynia disticha f. nivosa | reverse complement strand
AAATTTTTATTGCATTCCTTCTCCTACAATTCATGTTTTAAATGAAAAAAAAGGTGCTAGAAATTTGGCATTTTACAAAAAATGAACTGACCAAAAATGTGGTTCACATTTAGTGGTATTAGAGCAGGGATTAGATTCCCTACGGACTGTGCCAGAAAAACTGTTTTCATTGCATTCTTGTGTGTGAAACTAAGGTTTTAAAAATGGTTATTCCTATAGGATGGAGCTTGTCGACCACGTATAGCCCGATGTTGCCGAGTCCTAAGAGGTTGTGCAGGGGCAAGGATCTGCCCCAGGGCATGTTGAGCAGCAGGCGCACGCTGCTATTCCACCTTTTGATCCCGCATATGCTCATTTCTATGAAATGGTGCAAAGAATGGTAAGGGAGCAAAGGGATAAACTGAGAGATAACCTAGAGGAGAACTTTAGTGAGTTGCGCAGGCAGGGCGCAAGGTCTTTTGGAGGCACCTTAGATCAGACGGAAGTGGGGTATTGGCTTTGAGATACAGAGCGGATTCTCGATCAAGTACGGTGTACCCCAGAACAGAAGTTGAGGTATATCACCCTGTTTCTTGAGAGGGATGCGTTGTATTGGTGGGAGGCAATTCCCAAAAGCCTTAATGACCCACTTACCCTCACATTGGAGGATTTTAAGAAGGAGTTTGGGAACAAGTAGAACCCTCCTCAATGTTAAAGAGCAGGGGGAGCTAGTATTATCAGAGAGGACAGAGGAAGCAGATCTGTACTTTCTAGGGATCTCAACAGAGGGAGACTACGCATGAGAGGAGACTATAAAAAGAAGGGGAAACAACCTGTTGGGAGCTCCACTACTAGGCGCCAGAGCACAGACACGCATCCAGGCTTTGACACTCGCTTGATATGCTACTATTGTAACAAGCCAGGCTACCGCATCTGGCATTGTTATACGAAGAGGACAGATGAGAGAATGACAGCCTTCAGGAAGAGTGATGATGGAGGGAGTCAAGCAGTTATTGAGGCCGATAGAGGTAGGGATGGAGACGAGCGTGTTGGGAGTACTACCTCTGGAGACGGGGGAGATGCTCAGGCAGCAGCTTCGCCCCAGCCACCTATGTATGCGGTCACACATGTTGAGGCTATGGCCAATCTTGGTGACAGTTCTGGTAAGTTTTTATACCTATTTATGTTAAGAGGATATGTGAATGATACATGAGTGTGCTATGATTTAAGAATGTTTGGGAACCCTTTTATCCGTTTTTGTGAGTTAGAAGGACTTGCATCTAAAATGAGAAAAAAAATAACGCACGAATATATTGACCAAAAAGCAACTAAGAGTAGAGTTGTGAGCGCAATTAGGGTTGCCTGAGTGAGACCGAATGACTTAGGAGAGAACCCAAATAACTAGTGGGAGCATGAGTGGTTTTCGATGCTTGAGGAAAATTATTTAGAGTGGTGCATGGAATGTAGTTCGGCCAATGTTAGAGTGAGAGGAAAGAGGGAATGATCCAAGTGGACAGTTACGTAATTATTTGAGTGGAAAGGTAAAGTGAAAAGTGAGAATTAAGATAATAAAATAACTCCATTGGGGGAAGAATCAATAATGAATATGTGAGAGGATACAAAAAAACTGAAATGATTAAAGTTATCACTTATTGATGGTATTGGAAGACTATGGTAAAATATATTGAGCATTGATTTGCGAGTGTGACTTATCGAGGTTGTTATCGCTAGTTTTCCTCTTGAAGGTAGTGCCAGAGTTGTAATTCGTATATGGAAGTGATCTTTCGCTTCCTGCATAGCATTCTTGACCAAGGGTAGGACATTCTTACATTTTTCATACATGTTTTGCATCTTTGCATTTCCTTCTGATGCGTACGTACGCAAATCACAAATCATACTTCTTGCTTACCTACCTTGGGCTGCCATTACTGCATAGATGGGAGATTGCGGGCATAGATATACATGTATATCTATTGTGAGAGTTAGACGAGAGAGGTTAGAATAGGAGAAATAGGATTGTTGGTAATGATGACATATGAATATCAGTTTATGAGGTTAACATAACCCGATAGGTCATGCTTGATTTCTTGTTATATTGGGATGAGTGTATATGTAGCTAATCTGTAAAGAAGAGATTTATGGAGTATAAGTTAATGTTGGGATTTGGGACAAGGTATAGCATGTTAAAGGCATATTACCTGGACATGGATGATAGAAAATGGTTGAACACTTAAGAGTGTAAGACATACCCCAAGTAGGATTCTATAAGTGTAAACTTGAACGTATGAGATAGGTGAAATGGGAGACTATATTTTGATTATCCGTGTGAGGTAAGTAAAAGGGTGTGGAACCATAATTCGAGAGTAAATGTGTGTATTTGTTGAAAGAGATAAACTAGGTTTAAAAGGTTTGTTCGTACAAGAAATAAGTGAAAAGTTGTGAATGTTCGCTTGCCATGAGTAGGTAATTTATGAATAAGTGTGTTTTTATAATGTGTGCAAGGGAATAATAACGGTAAAGAAGAGAAAACATAAATGTGTATATGAATGGTGAGTTGATTGACAAATGTGAATATGGTTGATTTTACTTACTATGAGAAAGTTAGTAAAACGCTTAAGTATGGGAGGTGTAAGAATGTTAATAATAACTAACATGATTGTGTTGTTTGCCTTAAACTTAAGAACTAAACTTGAAATGCGCGGATCATAATCATGTATAGAAGTGAATTGAATTAAAAGTGTGTATTGCATATATGTATGTTTGATTCTTAATTGTTGCCTAAGTTGATAACTTGATGCTGGGATGTTGGAGTCGAGTGGGTTGAAAACCTAACTTGCTCCAATTTTGGGGACAAAATTTCTTAAGGGGAAGAGTTGTAACTCCCCAGAAATTCGTTCATTTTAAAGTTGAAATAATGATTAGGAATGAGAATGAATATGGGTGTGTGTTGTTTGAATTCCTTGCATGTGCAAAGGAAGTGGTGTGAATTGGGTTTGAAACCAAAGTAATGAATGTTTATATACTTGAATGAAAATATATAGAGGATTAGATAATGTACAATTGGTTAAGAGTTGAGAGATTGGGAAGTTGTGGGATAAGCTTTGGAAGTTAAGTGATGTCTTTTTGGTTGTACATTGACGGTAAATGATTGGAAACGAAAATGAAACGAGATGGTGAATGCATGATGAACTAAGTGTATTATTGTATTATGTTTGGGGTTTAAATAAGGTCTAATTCAATGTTAATTGATGTTAATTAACTGGACAGAATGTTTATTTTAAGTTGGAAACATGTATGCAAAAGTATATGAGTGTCGGGGATCGAAAGAGGTTCGAAACGGGGAAATGGTGCTGTCAAAGGGGGATTAATGTACGTTAATCCCTAAATAACGTACGTTAGATGGATTTTAAGATGGGCAATGTAGGTTTAATGAAGAATAACGTACGTTATTCACTGCAGATTCCCCAGAACTCAGATTTTCCTAACATAAATTAATGCACAAAATAACATACATTATCGGGGGTCTAGATAGGTCATTAAAAGGCCGAGAACAGCCACATTCGGGAGGGGGGGGAACAACCCCCAACCCTCCAAAATCTCCCCTAACATCCACACACCATTCCTAAGCCTTCCCAAACATCAAACCTATTAACAAACATCAAGATTCCAACGGATTAACAACGAATCCGACCCCTCATCAATCCCTCCTCTTGCTAGGTTTTAAAGTGATGGGAGAGAAGGTGAGATTCTTGATTTTGAACTAAAATGTGGTTAAAAATGGCTGCATTGGTAGGGTTTTAATGGGTTTTTGTTGTAGTTTACGATTACATAAGCCTTTAACCCTAAAACATAATATTTGGTGAGATTTGAGAGATTAGGGTTTTAAGTAAGTTTTGGGATTTCGGGACAAAACACTAGGGGAGGTTGAAATAAGATACATTATATGTTAAATGGTAGTAAATGTGATCTAATGTGTGTAGGTGTTGGCATTCGGAACCCGAATCGAGGGTCGAGCGACAAATCGAGCCTCGGATTCTGAGGTAAGTATTTTCGATGCTTACTCTTGCAATGATTGCCTTGCTTTGGTTGATTGTATGGTTTAGACGTCATGTTTGATTATATTTATATAGAACTTTGGAACTTTGGAAGAGTTCATGATAGAATGGTATATTTATATAGAACTTTGGAAGTTTGCTTAGAAGATTATTGTTAAGTGTTCTTGACACTTGCTATGGATGTGTTAATCCTTGTTGGTTAATTAAATGTCCTGAATATATTATTTATCATGTGAGAATGGAAAATGTATGTTAGAATGAATGATATGCTTGGATTCTACTTATGTGAAATTTATGGAAATGGTATGGAAATGTGCTGTGGTGATTTAAATTGGGTGAGTGCTTTTGCCACTTACTTGTTGTGTTTGCTTATGATTCTTTGACTCTTGTATGTAAAATGTTTACTTGATGTAAAATTAAATTGAATGGTGGTTTGAGAAACATATGCAGGTATGTTATGTATATGGATGCTTACTAATTAGAATGGTTTATATATATGTCACCTTAATGAAATGAATGTCATGTGTTGTGTGTTTGTAAGAGTTATGATCAAAGGATGGTATATGTTTCATGACTATATTGTTGAGAAATGGGTTTTGTGTTAAATGTGCTTATGGAATCATTATGAAATGATGGTGAACGAAACTTGGCATGTTTGAACTTACATTAAGGAATGTTATAATGGCATTGCGCTCTGACATATGCATGAGCATCCTATGTATGTTCTTGATGGGGGCCTCGTGGCCAATTATGCATGAAAGGAGTGGCTCTCCTTATATGAAAACAGGGGCCTCGTGGCCAAATACACGCAGTGAGAGTGGACTCTCTCTTATATGATATGGGGCCTTGTGCCCAAAGCGAAATTAAAACAGGGGCCTCGTGGCCAATATGCGCAAAAGAGAATGGACTTTGTCTTGAGATGTGGAGACTCTGGAGCATGGCATTGTATGTTGCATTGTGGCATTCGCATACATATGAATTCATGAGTTAATCTTTCGTTTAGTGTGTTATGATTGGATGCAAGTAAGATGATGGTTATGTTTTGGTATGAGATATAGGAAGAATTATTGATGCTTATGATGATTTGATTATGATCTTTGCAAAGTATGTTAATCATATGTGGAATGGTCAAATGCAGTGACTGGTATGTGTTAAATGGATGTATGAGTGCTTAGGAAGATGTCTTGTTATGCTAAAGGTTGTATGATATGTAAGTATGAGAGAAAGACTTAGAATTTTCGGACAGATTGTGCTAGTAATTAATGTACGTTACTATAGCAAGTAACGTACGTTATTGATGTAATCCTATGTTATTCTATGGCCAGACATACGTTATTCATAGCTGGGAAGGCATAGATGCATAACGTACGTTACTTAGGACTTTAACCAACATTAATTGTGTCCAGAATCTTAATTTTGGCCGAATAATTCCCTAATACATATCTAAAGTAACTTAATGATTTAGTATGATTTCCCTAACGAATAAGCACATGAAATGAAAGAATAAACATGTTAATAACTTGTTGTGACATGGCTATGGTTAGCCATTAGGGAGGATAGGCCATGGAGGCCGAGGACTCCCCTGCACCCCAGCTTTAATAACACTAGGGGATCACTTACAGAGTATATTTTATATACTCACCCGTGTTTGCTGTTGATATGTGTGCAGAGTGACAGGTATACGGGACGACTTTTTTTGGCAGAGCTAGCAGTGCGATACTTCCCGAACGTCGAGCTCCTAAGGTTTTGGATTATGTTGGTTTTACATGCTTGTGAAAACTTTAATGTTGTTTTGAATTTAAACTAGGCATGTAACGTGATTTCCTTTGTTTCTGCATTTATGACTTGCCTTGTATGGCCAACTCTAATTTTCATTATATGTTAGATTTAGAAATTTTTCTTGAATTCCCTCTCCTACAATTCATGTTTAAAAAGAAAAAAAATGGTGCTAGAAACTTGGGATTTTACGAAAATGAACTGACAAAAAATGGGGTTCACACGCTTAACCATACAAAGGCAAACATACAATAGTAAGCGTCAAAGTACACTTACCTCGAGATCCATGAGATCGGCTCTCGGATAGACTTCGGCTAGGGTCCCGAATTCCTAACTCCTACACAAAACAATCCACATTTTGCTTATTACACTCATTTTCAAACTAAGTTTTAGATTCTAACAACTTTTTCCCATAAATCCCCAATTACCTCAACCCTAAAATCACAAAACTCCCATCATTCTCACAAAACTAAGCTACATTCACAAACCATTTAGAACACCCATCAAAACCCATAAAACCCTGCACAAAACTCTCAATTTTACACAAAAAATTTGGATGAAAAACGAGCTTACCTTGCCAATATCCGTTCAAAAACCCTAGGGCTTTTCTAAGTTACGTCCCTTTGTGAAAACTACGAGTTTATATGTATATGAAGCAAGGTTTTGAGGTCTAGGATGGTGTTTCTAGGGTTTTGGAAAGAGGAAGGGTCGGGTGTGTTGATGAAATATGTTTTTCTCTCTCTCTTTTCGTCCAAAAGGCGTATATTTTTAAAATCCCATTAAACCGAACGGCCTGTAGAACGGCCTACCCAAACCGTTTGGGTGGTCGTTCCCCTTATACCAAAAAAACGAATTTGAATCTGCCATTTGGTGTAGAACGGCTATGGGAACAGTTTCCATGAGCCCTCCCTTGGTCGTTCCAGGCCAAATTTTCAGCATTTTTCCGTCGAATTTACGTGATATTTTCGATAATTTTCAGCTATATATTTTTTTGGGGCGTTACAACCCTCCCCCTTAAGAAATTTTGTCCCCGAAATTTGAATGAGTTAGGTTCTCAATCACTCTGACTGCTTAAGCTCAAACATTCCCACTTAAAGCTCTTAACTTGAAACAACCAATAAGAACCAAAACATACCACATAGCTGTGTTAGCATCTTTACACTCCATCATGTATGCTCACACCACTTTCATACGAGATTACATTCAAATATTTACTTAAGTTCGTTTTGAACTTATAGACTTAACTTCATAATAGCATCATAGTTGATCTTATCACATTTATGCTCAGTGCATACTCCACCATTAGTACATTTGTACCCTCATTCATACAAGCATCTTTTGACTCGACTCTAACAACTAAAATGTCCAAATTATCTAAATTAGCATCCAAACACTCACAATCATGTCCACATCCTGTTTACACATTCCTGTGACTTCTTCTTTTTCCCTCTCCAATCAACATTCTACCGTACACATGCATTGATTAAAGTAATCATCTAGTCCATGCATTTACTCTCACTTCCATACTCACCCTTATCCATCTGGTTCAACACCATAATTTATTCTCACACAAGTAACTAAGACATCGTCTTATGTTTCAATTTCCCTTTTGCATTCAAGCATTCCACTCATAAATTCTCAATTTAAGGCATTTCTTACCCCCCATAAGTTTCAAAATTTCTATATCACCCATTTTCGGCAATATACCCTTAACACATTGCACTTTCATCCTCAATCCTAACATCAACTCTCACTCCATAAACCTCTATTCATCGAGCACCCCAAACGAGCACCCAAACATATTCCTACAATTCAACTTCCACTCAGGCATTTAGTGTTCTGTTCATACCTTCCCTTTAAAGTATTCTCACGGTTATAGGTTATAGCGTTCTCCTATCACACTTTGCCCAATTTACACTTTAACCATTTTCTTTCCAACTCACACAATCTATACCTTGAACATTAAACCACACATATAATTGTCACCATATCATAAGCAATCACAATCACCTCTCATTTACCACACAACACTGTCATTTTCCATTTGCTATAGTAACCTCAATTGTCATATTCTGCAATGAAATCATCACATATAACTTACCATAATCTCCAAATTTTATCCACTATCTAAGTTCTCGATCTTCACTTTCAGTTTGATTCCAGTATTGCATCCGCTATGCAGTTTTCCACTCCCTCTCAAACCTTCAATAACACACTCTGATCACTATAGGAAAAATTAGATCCACTCATTAACCACACAATTACCATTAAGGTCACTAGTTTTCAAAAACTTTCACCTTTGTATCTTTACCTTACGTTTATTCGACACTTAATCGAACTACTTGTTTTTCTGTTAATAAGGAAGCGGTCTAGAAAACGGTCTATGCAACCCGTTTTCCATCCGTTCAGACAGTCTGTCTCAATTTAAAGGAAAGGAACAACTTAGCAAACGGTTTAATCAAACCGTTTGCCAGGCCATTTAGACCTTCTGTCATGACTCTACAAATAGAACGGCTTGGGAAACGGCTTACTCAGCCCGTTTCCCATTTCGTTGAGGGCTACTGGATTATCACTACACAACATACTTAACGCATAACACTTCATAACAATTCAACTCATAACATAGGCATCTCTTATATGTCAAACACATCTGCAATTCTTTAAAACATATCCAACATGGTTACTTTTTCATCCTCACCATGTGTTAACCAATCTTTAACATTCATTTCAACGATTCATTTAATTTCTTCTATCTATTCTCTTTTCCCTAACCACTCAACAACAAGGAATCATATGTTAATCATTCACAATCCCATGGAAGATAACATCTTACATTCATAGCAATTCCACACAAGCCACATCGTTAGAACTCATTAAACACGGTTTATTCCATAACGTCTAATTCTTCAGTAAACAAAGTGGCAAGTGAAAAACTTAAAATCATTTACACATCCTTCTTACCTATGCATAAAATTTCCCCGTCTTCATTACCAAACCACACGTTTTGACAAGTTATTTAAGATTTCCCTTAACCCTTTAGCATTAAGGAAACTTACTTTGTTCAATCAATCCACCTATCTCATTTTTATTATCAAGCTCATATCAACTGTGAAGCTCAGAACATGATTTAATCTCATACTATCAAATTCATTTCCAGTATAGTTCCAACAATGATTAACGCATTAATTATATTTCATGCATCATGAAAGACAATTTACAAATTGTCCCCAAATTCCATTGATGTCAAATACCTTCAATGTAATTTTAATGTCATGCCATAATCTCTCATCCGTAGTTTATGTCATCATGCAACCGATGATTTCATTCACGAGTCACTTGGACTCAATCTCACCAATGTCAACTTTTTTCAATTCATACACCTCATCATCTATCACATTTCATAACATGTGAAATTCAATTTTCACATGCCTTCACACATAAGTTCACCATTAGATTTATTACTCAATAATATATCATTAAACATTTTTGTACTCAAATCACACACAATTCGCATTTCGCATACTCAGCTTCAATCACAGAAACATGCATATGATATCCATATGGAAAAACACTTAACCGAATCCATAATCAATTAGCTTTGTCCTAGGTTCCAGATTTCCATTAATTACTATTCTCATCCACTCCACAATATCACTTCTTTACACGCAGGATCAATGCACACATATGGCCATTTTTTTTATACCTTTACAAAACCTTCCCCATCTCGTTTCCTTACAGAGCATAAGTCATACAATGCATTGCAGTCATGTATTTACTATATACATAACACATTCTCAATCACAACTTAGGCACCTGCAATTGGTGCCCCATAAGTCACTCTTTCTTATCACATGTTTTTAAATTAAAACTCATTTTCATAACTCATACTCTTTATACATAACCAAGAAATTTAGTTATCAAGTTTAGTTACTTATATTTTCTAGAATCAACCTTTTCTCTTGACCAATTATCACGTCACTAGTTCAACCTAAGGTCTTCCAATTCAAAGTGAAATCATGTATACAAGGTATATTAGTTCATTCCACTAACATACTTATTCCTTAATTATACCTTCAAATTAGGCTATTAAGTTCACACAAAGAATCATACCTTCAAGCAATCAAGCACGAAGATTCCATGAGGTCGGAGCACGACGATTTTTCTCAAACCATTTCTGGTTTTCAAAAACTCAATTCATTGTTTTGAAAGTCAAAACATGCACATGACCCTAAAACAATGCACTTATCCTAAGGAATTCTAATTTCCGCTCTGAAAACATTTTGAGCTTTCACTCAGTTGGGCCAATCCCCTTGAAAACATTTTGAGCTTTCACTCAGTTGAGCCAATCCCCTGAAAACATTTTGAGCTTTTGCACAGTTGGGCCAATCCCCCTGAAAACATTTTGAGCTTTCGCTCAGTTGGGCCAATCCCCTTATCATGAACACACACCAATGCTCATGCTTATTCACATATCATGAATGTATGAAGTATCACAATTTCAATCTCAACACAATTCATCTCAATAACACAATTCAAACACATATCACGTGTTTCTTTCACCACATCATTCTCACAAAGGATTTTGGCATAAGTATGTCAACACCATACCAGTTCGCAAAACAACATGAATATGCACACATATCCATACACGGCCAATCTCATGACATAAGCTAAACACACGCGTCATACATAACTCACACGAGATCATCATAATAACCATAACATGCTCTAAAGCCACATTTTCGTACAAGCAATCGCACCTAACCAGAACCAACATAGTTACACATTTGCACAATTCATGTGACATCATACTTTCACGACCATTAGCTTTAATCAAATCCTTATACTTTACAAATGAAATGAAGCCTTCATTCTACCACACATTTTTCGTCACAACACAAATCAAGCATTCATGTTCACTCCATCACTTCATAATATATTTCTAATGTATAATGTACAACGCAAGGCATTCCAAATATTATTCACTCATACAAACCTCCAACACATTTCCAGTCACAACAATCGAGTCATAATCGTTCATCACAAAGAACATTATCTCGCTTACTTACACTTAAGCAACTTCACTTTCATAACACCTTACCATCATTATTTATTAGTCGAGACATGCCAAACAAGATTCACACAAATTCTAAGCAATCCATAACAATTTCTAATTCAATCACATAAGGAATTCAACAAAATTTGCTACCATATCAGTGACAAAAACATCATTCGCATATGCTTAACCATACAAAGGCAAGCGTACAATAGTAAGTGTCAAAGTACACTTACCTCGAGATCCACGAGATCGTCTCTCAGCTCGACTCTGGCCGGGGTCTCGAATTCCTAACTCCTATACAAAACAAGCCACATTTTGCTTATTACACACATTTTCAAACTAAGTTTCAGATTCTAAGACCTTTTTCCCATAAATCCCAATTACCTCAACCGTAAAATCACAAAACTCCCACCATTTTTACAAAACTAAACTACATTCACAAACCATTAAGAACACCCATTAAAATCCGACACAAAATCCTCAATTTTACACAAAAAATTCTGATGAAAAATGAGCTTACCTTGCTGAAATCTGTTCGAAAACCCTAGGGCTCGTCTAGGTTACGTCCCTTTGCAAAAAGTACGAGTTTCTATGTGTAAGAAGCAAGGTTTTGAGGTCTAGAAAGGTTAGGATGGTGTTCCTAGGGTTTTGGGAATAGGAAGGGTCAAGTGTGTTGAAGAAATATGTTTTTTTCTCTCTCTCTTTTCGTCCAAAACGCGTCTATGTTTAAAGTTCTGTCAAACCAAACGGCCTGTAGAACGGCCTACCCAAACCGTTTGGGTGATCGTTCCCCTTAGACACAAAAAAACGAATTTGAGTCTGCCATTTGGGGTATAACGGCCATGGGAACGGTTTCCATGGTCGTCCCGGCGAAGTTTGTAGCATTTTTCCGCCGGATTTACATGATATTTTCTCTGATTTTCGGTTATATTTTTTTTGGGCGTTACGGTGAAGATGAAGATATAAAGGTGTAGAGCTTGTAGATCTATACACGGTACCATCAAACTTGCATGTAGTCCCCACCCCTTTGTGAACTTGTAGAACACTTAACCATCATCCAAAGTCTGTATATCACAACACTCGAATAGAAATATCGTACTATCTGGTTGCGATGCACTTTCTCACCTCAAGAACTTGATAAGTCTACATCACATCTCTCAAAGTGAGTGAGAATAGCACCAAAAGAAATATCGGGCTTTCTCTCCCTCTCCCATGCCTTGTAACCATCCTTAAATATGAACTACGTCTTGCTAACCGCATATGACATTGTTACGGTACCGTATGAGATAAATAAAAAGTAGTTAGTCTATAGATGTCGTTTGATTTGTGATGGATGAATATTTTAATTAATATAATATTATCTAATTAAATAAATATTTTTTGAAATAATAAATAATTTTAAATTATAAAATTTCATAAGAGAATTTAAAATAAATAAATAAATCTTTTTATTTATTTTATTTAAATTATTTATTTACATTTTTTGTTATAGTTAAAATATTTATATTAACATTATCAATCGCTTAAAATAATTTGTATAAAAAATATATTAAATTTAAATTGAAAATTAATATAATTGTAATATACGGTAACTTACCGTAATGTGTGGTGTCTTACTGTTAGTTAAAATACAAAAATTAGACCTTAGAAACTAACGCAATAGTTTTAAAATAGTAAGACTGTTATTAACACAAGAATATTGGTTTTACCAAGAGTATTTGTTTCTTTGCATTAAAAAAAAAACCAAGAGTATTTGTTTTTTTCTGATTTTCTCGCTCTTCATAATTTATTAAAAATGTAAATAGTAATATTGGTTCATCGAACATGGTCATACGTCCCCCACTACATCCAGAATGTAAACAGGGAATAGAAAATAAATGTGTACGTACTACGTACGATTGGGTCACATGTGTAAAATGGAGGATGAAAAACATAGTATTGAAAATTAATTCAAATTAAATATAATACATAAACAAGTCTATAGAAGAAACTTCCTAGACATTGAATTTTACTCGTCGAAAAGCAAAGTCCTTCCAAAAATGACAAACGCGTTTTTGTTTCTTTTATATGCACGACTCCAACCTGGCTGGTCTCAACTTCACCTTTCCTTTCAAACGTTAGATTCATCAAAATTTTCTTAACCAATGTTACTCTCCAACCAGATTCTCGTACTAGCCTTCACCGTGTTCATATCTCTGTCTCCCACCAATGCTGTCCGACCGTTCCGGTCATATAAAGTCCAGGTTAATTTTGATGCATCAATGCAATTCTTAGAGGCACCAGAGTATCAAAATGGACTAGAATGTTACAGATTTGACACACAAGATATGTATAACCCTTTCTTTGTTCGTTTAGCCATGACACTTGATCCTGACTACCTCAGAGGTACAATAGCGTCCGTACACTCAGTCCTGAAACATACTTCTTGTCCTGAAAACATTTTCATTCACTTCATTGCTTCTGACTCCAACTTGGTTGAACATAAAAAACTTTCCAAGATTGTTTCTTCTGCATTTCCTTCATTGAAGTTTAAGGTTTATGTCTTCAAAGAAAACAGAGTCAAGAAGCTCATCTCTTCATCCATTCGGCAAGCACTTGACGATCCATTGAATTATGCAAGGGGTTACTTGTCTGAAATACTCGAGCCTTTTGTTAAACGTGTGATTTATTTGGATTCTGATACCATTGTTGTCGATGACATTCAGAAGTTATGGGAGATAACTCTTACAGCTTCAAGAACTATCGGTGCTCCGGAGTATTGTCATGTGAATTTCAACAAGTACTTCACAAATGAATTCTGGTCAGATCCTCAGCTTTCAGCGACTTTGGAAGGAAAAATGAATTGTTATTTCAACACGGGAGTAATGGTGATGGATTTGGAGAAATGGAGACGTTTTGATTACACGAAAGATATTGAGAAATGGATGAGGATTCAAAAGGAGAGGAGAATTTACGAGTTGGGTTCTTTGCCCCCATTTTTGTTGGTATTTGGTGGAGATGTTGAAGCCATTGATCATAGATGGAACCAACACGGTTTAGGTGGCGACAATGTGATTAGCAGTTGCAGGTCATTGCATCCAGGACCAGTAAGTTTGTTGCATTGGAGTGGTAAAGAGAAGCCCTGGACAAGGCTTGATAAGGGAATGCCGTGCACTGTTGACTCTTTATGGGCGCCATATGATCTCTATAAGCACTCAAATCATGTTTACATCCAACAGCAAGAAAGAAGGCAACGATGGTGAATTGAGTTTCAATTTTGTAGCGGTACATAGTGAAAAAGCCATTCTTTTTGGTCCATATAAGTGACTGGAAATTCTTTCATGTACAAAGAGGACAACCAAAATTTTTTATTCTTTGGACCGAGTTTTACTTGTAAAATTTTGGATAGAAACATTGTTTGCAATCAATTACTTAAACAAAATATTTCGTTATACTCGCAACATTTAAAATAAACATAGGTGAACATCTTTAGTTTTCTACTTTAGATGTTAGCGAAGCAGTCTTTGTTTTGAACCAGAAGAATGTTGTATTAATGTTTTTACACAGGAGAATGGCCGAGGGTTTCTTTTCTAGTGGACCAACTATTCGATCTAGTTAATGGTTGCTAAGGCCTGGATAGGAGTCGAAGATTGAATCAGTGGCAAAGTAAAAGTTGAACGAAGCATTACGACAAGCACCTACAGGGCAGGGAGGTTAAAAGAGCAGGCTGGTGGTACCTCGTCCAAAAAAAGCATTTAGGTAGACAATTGACATAGATAGTTTGTGATGCCGTGACGGTAACTACGTCTTCGTTTTTGGTATTCTTTTTTTTGAAGATCGGTATCCCCGATTCACTGTGCCAAAACTATTCTAGTTCGGGCATGAAATGGTTTAAGGTTAACTCCCATCTCAAGTTGGCATTGCGGAGGATCGAACCATGGTTTGCCTTATAAAGTTCAACCCACATACTACTTAACCAAGAGGCGGTTGGTTCGTTTTTGGTATTCTTTGGAAGAATACATTTGGCAATAAACGTCTCCGACAATACTCGCCCCTGATCACAATACCGTTCGCTTTCTGACGTCAGTTTAAAATAGAAGGGAAAGAAATTACATAGTCTCTGATATTAATATCATTTTATCATTACATCCTATTATTTAAATAAGTCACCAATTAATCCTTAGCCAATCCAACTCGGCCAGCTCCCCATGTACTTGAAAAAGAGCCCAGCATCGAAGTTTCTAGGAGCAATTATGTGTCTAAAGTAAATTAAAAAGATAAATGCAGACATCTGGTTTTCCTGATTTTTGTTTGAACTCTTTCCAAAATTTTTAAAACTCCCAATTTCTTTTGTTTAGGTTTTCACGCAATTCACACATTTTCACCCTATAGTTTTTTTGAGTTTTACAGAATGAGTCGATCTTTCTCCTAATTATTATTCTCTTATAGGATTCTAAGTTATATTGTTTTCATGATTCTTCGGACCCTATTGAGGTTGTTTTGACGGTCAATTTAATTGGGTATCAATTGATGAGAGAGATTGTAATACGAGTAGGTAAATGTTTAGGGTTCTGGAGGGAGGGTTATACGAATTTGGATAAACAGTATGTGTTGAATGGTGGAAATCGTAAAAACATACCATAATAAATCGGTTAGGAACATTAATGATGGTTGGTGGAAAGAGGGGAAAAGGAGTTAGGTTAAGGTAGTTGAGAAACATTAATAGGAGGAAGAGGAAAGATAGTGAAAAGAGAGTATTTAAGAGTATAAGCATATAGGCATCGTTAATTTATCGTCTTTGCATAGTGCCATGTATGTATAATTAATGTAAATTTATAATTTGTATAATAAGAGGTCAAAATCCCAGAGAGGGGGGTTCCCAACTGGAGCGTTAGGCGTTGCTTGCTAGGTAAGCAACATGAATGCAACATTCTTTGTTTGTATGCTCTATGTTTGTGGAATGTTTGAATTGATTGTATATAATTTGATGGTTATGTATATTTCTGGTGTGGATGTTGAGGAGTATACATGATGTGTTGCAAATGTTCATTGATTGTATGATTGATGATGATATACCTACAGTGATGGTTAGGTATAAAGGTTGTGTGACTTGTATGGATTTGGTGTGAATGTTGCTATTTGACGTGTCATATGTGAAAGAATGAGTATATTCTCATGTTATTGGTTATATTAATGGTTTGTTGAATTCATATTGGATATGGCATGATTTGAATATGATATTGATGCATGACTTGGTTATATGAGAATTTCCATGACATTCATGCATATGAGTATTAAGTGGAAAGAATGAATGTAAATGATAGCTCTCAGTGAGCAATGGATTTGAGGGAGTGGTTATGGCTCTTGGGAGCATAATTTGCGGTTGGTATATAACACATACTTTACCGCGGTTGACCAAATAAGGAACACGGCCACAGAACGCCCAAATGTCGTTTCCCAAGGCCATTCGGACCTTATTTACTATAAATACGAGACTGTTTCACTCTCTCTCCTCAAAAACACAAACCCACCCGATTTTCAACATCTCAAAACACTAAAAACACCTAAAATCATCAAGGTGGTGCTACGGGAAGTGGAAACTACTTATTTTCTTGCAAATTCATCGTCAAAATCCATAAGGTAAGTGAATTGGATGATTTTACTAAGTTTTCTCATGAGTTTTGGATTGATTGAGGATTAGGGTTTTGAGTTTTGGCGAGTTAATATAAAATTGAAGTTAGGAAAGAGTATGGTTGATGTTGTTGTACTTGATGGGATTCATAAGCAATGATTAGAATGAATTAATCATAGTATGGGTTAAGTTAGTAAGGATTCTTAATGGAAATGCTACTAATTGGGTTGGGGTTTGATGTTTTGACAATAAGAATGATGATTTAAAGTGAGAATCAATGTTAGAGAGGTTAATTAACATTGTTTGTATGATTAATTTGTATAGGTAAATCCGTACAATATTGCGATTGAACTAATTGGTGTCGTTCGTGAGCGGTAGATTGGGTTTTACTAAGGTAAGTGTCTCACGCTTACGAGTAAGTGTTCCTACGCTTACTAATCCTAATTATATGATTAATTAAATGATAGTTGAGTATATGTTGGCCTATAATGACTTGTTGAGTTTGTTAGAGTTAGATGAACAACTTTATGTGCTTGATGGTAGGTTGATATGAGCTTACTTGACT
>CANYCX012388157.1:0-19065 GCA_948193385.1 Breynia disticha f. nivosa | reverse complement strand
TAAATATTTAATTAAATTTTATGTTAAAAAATTAATTTAAATTATTTTTAGTTGGATGGTAATAATAATAATAAAATATAAAGGTTGTAGGGAATATTCTGAAGATATGCTTTTTTGGGGTAAAATTTGAGTTTGTGGGTTGGAGTAAAATTTACTGTAACAGAACTAAATCTGAGATTTGGGTTTAGGATTTGGGTGTGTGGATTGGAGATGGTCTAACACAAATTATGAATAAAAAACTTCTTAGTTTCCACAAATAGAGCTATGCTATATGCAATTACCATAATCTCATAGTATGTTCATTATTTAAAATAATTTACAAGAGCTTGACTTATTAATGAGAATATCAGTCTTTCATGTGTAATTTATGAAAATTTGGTAATTATATATATTATTATTTTTTAGATAAATTTTAAAATTTAGTAATTAAGAGAATTTTTTATTAATATGATAAAAAAAAACTCAAATTTAACTTCATTATATCGTTTTCTCTGTTTTTTTTACAGTAGGAGAATCGTAAAAACACCAAAATCCCAGAAATGTGCTTAGCAATGGCAAGGACAATATTTCGTGGATTTTTCTGAGTTATTTGGAGAAGCAAGTAAAGAATATTTTCTTGTATTGACAACAAAAAATTTTATCTGATCAATCCGAGTTTTAAAACACAATTACGTATAGACTGAGGCGTTAAGTCAATAAAACTAAGTTGTGCTCTAAAAACCAAACATATTTATCCACTCTTCATCGGTGCCGTCAAGGCATTTGATTTTCTTTTACAATGGATTGAACATTTTTCAAAAAAAATCCAAAAACTCCGCCGCACCACACGAGTACAATTCTAGTTGTTTCTAATTGTGCTGAGTCTGGAGAGTTGTAAAGAAGAGAAGGCGGTTGGTTTCTGGTTTGAAAACGACGGCTTGTGTTGAGAGAAACGGAAACTCTTATGTATTTATGCAGCTTCGGTGCCGTTCCCTTTAATCGATTTTGTAAATCCGTCATTGCTAGTTAAAGTAAGAACTTCTCATGATGATGGCTCAGAAGACACAATTATTCAACAAAACACGGTCGGTGTAATTAAGTTTAATTAGAATTAACAAATGACATGTCGATTTACAATTAGCAACTTGAACAAACTTCACTTCTTTTCTCAATTGTTTACTCTGCAGCCTGCAAACAACTTTTCGAGTTAGATTAAATTTAGAAACCAAGTGCCAAATGTGGAACACTCCATGATTCGATATTTACATTTAATAGCAATAAGACTTGTTGATCTCTGCTTAAAAAGTTTGAGTTTCGAGTCTTGCGTTGACGCTCGTTTGATAAGTATACAGCGTTACCTGCGATATCCTGAGACAATCCCTTGTGGACTTTCCCTGCCTTTAGAGATGGATAAGCTCTACTCTTCTCCTAAATTTTTTACTAGCCAAATATTTAATAGAATTTAAAATTGAAATAGTCATACTGCTCAAACCGACTTTTTTCAGAAAACAAATGTAGATTACGTATGCTTAATTAAACCGTCCAAGTATTGTATTTATGTTATTTCAATAGCACATAGTATATTCTTTGGAGCTATACCCTACAAAAATATCCACCACCATATTAATAATAAACAAAACAAGAATATAAATTTTTTTAATATGGTTTGTTCTCTCGGTAATAGAACTACATTCACGATCTTTATTAAATAAAGTTTACAATTAAAAAAAAATTATAAAATCATTCTCCCATAAAAAATGTAAGCCTAAATTACACCTTACTAATTAACTAAATTAAGAATTTTGTGATATTCAACAACTAACACGTAAAACCTATTTATAAGAGGAAGACTCCTTTACAACTTTACATAAGACAACGCATAACATGTTTCCAATTTCTAATCGATATAAGATTTTGAGAGTTTTCCAAAACGTTTTTCCTTCCTCCCATAATAAATGTCGTTTTAGAAAAATTATTTTTTTATATTATATTTCGTTTTGTACTATCAATGCAACATTTAATAATTTATTTCAATATTATAATTACTAGTTTTATATTTTCAATACAAATTTAATTTTTGATTCTTTTGATAAATTCAAATAAAATTTTATAACATATAGTTGATTAAATTCCAACTTAAGATATAATAAATATATTTTTAATTCTGTGATAGAAAGAATAACATTTAAATAAAAAATTGTACAAGGGGAGAAAACAAAATAAAGAAAAAAACCATGCAAACTATATAAAATTGTTTACAAATAACATACTTTTTTTTCCTGGAAAAAGGATTTTGGTTATAATTAAATTCCAAGGTGACATTAAACAAGGCTTAAACTCGTTTTGTCCCCTGACGTATGAGATGCTTGTGCTTAAGATCTGATTCAGTGTATGCAACAAGTCATAATGGCGCTATACTACGCATATTGCCATAAAGCAAAGCAAAGCAATCCATGCTTTCTTGCTCTACAAATTCACTCAATCACTCAAGAGTCTGAAAAACTTATTCAACTTGCAGAAGCAACAGTCACCCTTCTGTGAAATTGTCTTTGAACTTTGTGTTTTAAAATCTTTCGAAACTTTTTGTTTCATTTTAAGTGTGTTCATGGCCACCTCCGTCTTCTCTAGTTTAATACTTGCAAAGTGATAAAGAAAGACTTTGGACTTTGTTGTATAGTTGCTGCACCAAATTGTAGATAATAGCAGAAAGATCAGGTATGAATAACTTTCATAGAGTGAACATGTTTTTAGGTCCTAATCCCACAAATATTTTGATCTTTGATGGCTTCGTGTTAGTTGTGTCGTAATTATATCGTTTTTTTGTTATTGATTGTTACATAGATATTGCAAAAATTGAATTCGTATACTTCGTATCGTGTTATAAACGTGTATTTACAATTCATATTATAGTGTTAGAAATTGACAGCTCACATTATAAACATGTTTTTTTAGGCTTTAATGCTAGAAATATTTTGATCTTTGATGATTTAATGAATAAGATTCATATACATAGATTTCATATATATGTGTTAGTCTTCGTGTTGTGATTGTGTCGTTATGTTTATCACTGTTTGTTACATAAATATCACAAAAACTGAATTTGTGTTATTCATACGTTGTCATAAACATGTATTTCTGATTCATATTATGGTGTCAGAAATTGAAACTCACAGTCGTGTTATAAAGGCGATCGTGTTATTGTGTTAGAAATTGACGGGTCTAAATTGCATTGTTAAAAGGAAATAGAGAGAATGACATGTCTCTTTAGATCAAAACTATGCAAGAACAGTGAATATGCAATTCTATAGATTATTTCTTTACTGATATCAATGTTGTTCTTCATGGCATGCATCGGATTATCTAGGAAAAAGGAAAAGGAAAAAAAACCTTTTTAAGTACAGTATAGTATCTGATAAAAATTCAAAGTTTTGCGTCTAAAATTTTATGTTTGATATTTATAGAATGTGATAAGCTTGATAGTAGAGCACTTAGCTTGTCAGCATTTCTGTAGCCCTCTCTCAGAAAATATTCTCTCAATCTCTTGTACAAAAAGTATACTTCTTTATTAGAGTTGGTGGGTTTATTTTGGGATTATATGCTCAGATTTCTGCTCTCCAGTTGTCATTATTGGTTCATATGATTGCAGATATCACCCGTTTCATGTTTTCATTCCAGGATTTTATAATTCCATGATTCTGTTGTGTTCCTTTCCTTATGTTTCAAAATTGGAGTCAAATTCTCTGTTTCACTTGTGACAATGCTCTTGGACTTTTTCTAATGATTTTTCTTTGAAAATTCTGATTCAGTTTGACCATGAAGTCTTGTTAAAATCCTGCCATGAAAATATAAATATGTTAATGGTGGGAAGTGGGAACAGATAGGTCTGAGATTCAAGGAAAATGGGGTGCATAGTATCAACGCAGAAGAGCTCTGGTGGTAACAGAAGGTGGCCGAAAAATGCCGGCGAGATTGCTGTGTTTGTACCTGGATTCAGAATTCCTAAACCAGTCGACTTCACTGAAGCAATTGGTGATGGAGTGTCCAGGAGTTCAATTGAAAAACTTTCTGCTCTTAGAACTCGTATTGTAGTAATGGCGGGCCAAGAAGCACCCGTGTCGTTAAAGCCGAGAAGAACTGCAACACAACATGGTTACTTAACTTGTTCGTTCGTTTTGAACTAATCTGAGGAACTGTTATTCTTTCTATTCAGAAGCTCTTTTATTGTGCAGGAGGTTCAACATTGTCTGATCTTCAGCAGGCTCTGGAAGACTATTTGCCAGTATTATTGGGACTGGTTAAAAGTGGTATGTTCTTTGTTTCTGAATATACCAACTCCAGAAAATGCAGAATTGAATCAAATTTTGGATATCAATCTTGCCAAGAAAAAAAAAATCTGAAAACAACAGTTCATTTTGTATTCTGAGCTTCCTTTTCGTTTGATCCTGCAGAAACCAGTACAGAATATAGGTTTCAGTTCTCTTGGCTAAACCAGGAGGATAATGCAGAGGTGATGTTACCAAAATGAATTCAAAATCAGTTATCATTTTCAGTTCTTTATTTTTATGACTTATTTCTCTCAGAAATCTAATAAGTTTTGAGCTACAAGTTTGCAGGAGACTAACTTATCAGATTCCTGGTACGAGGTACTATCAGTCTTGCATTTGATGGCAATGTTATCGTTATTACAGGCCAATTTATTGCTTCTTCCTAAATCATCAAATGATGGTATTAATTCAAAAACTTTTGGAGGTGAGTTGAACACTAGTTTCTTTCTGATTCTTGTTCTTTAATTTCTTGATTGGTTACATCTGCAATTGCCGTCAAGAACTTGCAATCAAGGAATGCAAATCATTTAAATATTTCGATCCTGCTAAGAACTATTGGCATGAATCAGAAAGAAGACACGGTGGTATAGAAATTCTTCTGAAGGCAGCGGGATATTTGGAATTCTGCATTGAGCATGTTCTTCCTCGGATACCTCCTCAATTCCGGAAAGATTTACCAGTTGACCTGTCTGAGGGAGTTCTCCGTTCACTTTGCCTGCAAGCATTAGCTCAGGTACTCTTTCTTCAATTTCTCTGTTCCTTTTAACGTTTCTTCGCAAGAATTCATGCTGCAGTTTGCGTCAAATTATCTATTTATATGCATGATAAAGGGTGTAGATATTCAGCTTGGAATAGCAATTAATAGTGCAAAAGCATCAATGGCAGTCAAAAGAAGACTTGCATGTGAGATCGTCAAATACTGGTTTCAGGTAATGCTATAGAACGCTTTTTGCTCAGAACTATTACGCGCATTGCAATTACTCGTCTAATCAAAGGAGCGACGCTCTCTGTTCTACGCTGCTACGCTAGGCTCATGAAAACGTCGTCGACCTTCCGCTGGCAAATGGCTGGGGGAAGAAGCATAAGCTTTTTATTCAGTGGAAGCACGCAGAAGCCAAGGTAAATCACTGTGAGATCAACTTCTGCTTTCTCGTGGAGGTTTATTTATGTCCGAGACACCACGGCAACATCCCTCCGGCGCACTTTGATGAAAATGTTTTATTTTACAGGCAGCTGCATACTATTATCATGGTTTAATCCTTGAAGAAGGAAACACAGAAATACATTCTGCAGCTCTGCTATCTGCTGAGGAGTTCTTCAAAGAGAGCAAGAAAGCAGCCGAATCCTTCCATACCACCATGCCATTCTCTCGGTAACTCTCTACCTTGTCTGCAATATCTATCTTGAACACATTTTTTCTCTTTAAATTTCCTGAAACCGAATTCTTGAAAGGAACCTGCCGGTGTGGGGAACAAGCAAGTTTCTTTCTGAGAAGATTTCTGAGAACAACTCAAGCAAGACAAAAAACAACGACGACACGGACAGACATGAAGAGTAAGAATGTTTCCATAGTTTTTTGGTGCAAGAGAAGAAATCAAATCATTGATAGGCATTGACATTTATCAGAACATTACAGGGTCGTGCAGATGGCTCCAGAACTGCCGGATTTTGCTTTGTCCCTAAAAGCTGACGAATACAAACTTCCTGTGGTTGATCCTGAATGGAATAATATCTAATCATATCTCAAAAGCTTCTTGAATGCATTTATAATCTGATGCCTAGTTATCGTTCTCAATCTTGAATCCTTGTCAGGATTCAGGCCGGGTTGGTATATCAGATCAATGTATATTTCAGCATCTCTTTAATTTCTTTTCTCCTTGAATTGAAGTAAATATTTTTTGGATACATTTGTTAATCCAGTTCGACGTTGCGTCAGTTAAAACAGAATTTGCGACGAAATTTTAAAAAAAATAACTACTGCAATCAACCTCCTATCTCATACACACACTCCAAGAACAAGACCGCAGAAGGTAAACAGAAAACAGGAAGCTGAAAACACATAAGGGTAATGCACAGAAAGCAATATAACAATTCCGATTTCCCTGAATCTGATGTCTAGTAAATAAGTAGAAACAAAAAAAGGAAAAAAAAAGTTGCACATTAATACACACAAATTCAGTATGTAATCAACATATCAGAATAAAGGCTGGGAATTCTGCTCATAAATAATCATTTCACAATGACAACCCTAATACACATGCCAGAAAATCCCAAAATGCGTCTGCCCCTATATCTAAAAGAATATGAAACGTTCACCTCCGAACACGTAGACGGCGGCGAGGTTTCGGCAGTTTACCTGTTCCTCCGTGATCGGTCAGCAATTTTACACCCAATGCAGCACCAAAATATTTACTCTCTGATTATAGGAAATAAGGAACTCCTGTCCTGGGTCCTCTCATCTGGTTGTTCTCCTCCGTTTCTGTGAAAAACTTCACTTCTCTCTCCTAAATAAATAATGCATATAATACACATCAAATCACTTGAAAACTTCTCCATTTCAGTTTGCAGCCAAAGAAAGTTCTCCATTTCAGTTACCATTTATTGACTATACATTCTTACAAGAATAAAGCAATTAAGAAATTCTTCTGCTCACCATGTTCTCATTGAAGCTCAATATGGAAGCTACATTCCCACAACGATAACAATAGTTTGGAGCAGACCAAACCTGCAATATAAACAAAATCACTTCATCAAACACTTATCTTATTTGAAATTTCAAAACTATTTCAAACAACATGCTTAAGAACTGAGAGGAAAAGGCAAGTCTATGAAGACTTCACCGTTACTAAGCCTTTATCCTGAAACATGTACTTAAGACCTTCTTGTACTAGTTGGTGGGCCCGGCAAACCAGATCAAGATTGTTAATGTGGTTGAACTGCAAAAAACATAAAAAGCCATTTGATTAGTGTGGAATTTCCCAGCCAGAGTTGAGAGTAACAGGCATTACCTCAGAAGTGACCCTAGAACCAAAAAGCCAGCCTGCTCCTCTTGGACTAACTGCCCACGTTTCAATATCTTCAGGATCGCTCCACATGAGATCACAAAATGGCCCTTCATGTGGAATTTCGCAATTACGCTCAATTACTCTGATCTGTTCAGTAATAATAATATACAATTCCATGAATGAGGGACATGGAAAAAAAATATTTTCTGTTCAAATATCAACTTTGTGAATATAGAAACCTGATCAATTGTTCGAATATCTGGAGAAAGACCACCATGAACACAGAGCACCTACAGGACAAGAAGAAATCACAAAATCCAATTCATCAAATGCAAAAGTGCAAGAAAGCACTAATGGAAGCATAAATAAACATAGAGCGTGTGAGAAGAAGTTCATATTGGGGAGGGCTTACAGTGCCATCTATGATTGCTGAAAGGGTTAGATAATCAAAAACATCAGTACAGTACCGCCATGCATTTGCATTACCATACTTCCTTTGGCACTCATCGTAAAAGCCATACACCTAGCAAATAAAAAATAAACAAGACCCAATGTATAAAATAATGAAATTAAATATACAACATATTCTACTAGTTAATACCTTTGATCAAATTAACGCCGCCAACAACGAAATCTATACAACAGAGAATATCATAGCTCAAGGCATACCTGAGTCAGCTGCCTACTTTCATGATTACCACGCAAGAGAGTAATATTAGCTGGGTATCTACATGTAGTGAAAAGAAAGAACGACTTTATCTATGTTTCCACATAATATAATAGACCCTAAAATTGCAACTTTTTACTGAAAAAAGAAAGTGAAGAAAAGGCAATGCACATCTCCTGTGGTTGGTTCATAAAAGACATTCAATTACTTGTGTATTAATTAGAGGTCAGAATGTATACAACCTAACGGATTTACCATCAACCTTAACTGTTCACAATGCTTTCCTTAAACAAAATGACGAAATACATATGCATATGATCTTTCTTCGTCTGTAACAAGTTTAGACTCTTCGAGAAAAATATCAGGAAAAAGACATGCATCATGAGAAAATCCGTGAGCGCATCTTTCAGTTTTTTCCGTGATGCTATTCGCTATTGTGCTAAGGCTGTAAAAAATTATTTGATCAATGAACATCTTTGAACAACCTAAGCTATTTGCAGTACCTTCCTTTAAACAAAAAATGATGGAATCCATGAGCGTAATCTTTCATTGTATATAGCAAGTCAGACTCTTCAAGAAAAATATCGGAAATAGACTAGCATCTTAAAATCCCTTAAATGTATCAGTTATTTACAAGAAAGCTGCATATTACTGTGACTCACCAATCAACAATGACAAGAATCCATGAACGTATATCTTTAAGCAACCTAACCATTTGTGATTACATTAAACACAAAAGACTGAATTCGTTAGCATATCTCTCTCACGATTCATTACAAGTCCATTGCCCCCTAACATATCTTCATTTATTTCCGAAAATCTACACATAATACATTACTGCGATTCATCATGCAAAAAGCCCAATAACACAAACAAGCAATCAACGAAACCAACAAAGCAAGACACAAAAGCACAAAAACGAAAGGGCTACAAGCAACATTACAAGGAAACACGTACCTAGCTTTGAGAAGCAAAAGAATGGTGAAAACTTCAAGACTATTATACCCTCGATCCACAAAATCACCCTAACAATAAAAACAACAAAAATTGAATAAAAACCCACGAAAACCCAGAAACACAATCACCAAAGAAAAAAAGAAATACCATGAAAATATAATTAGTATCAGGAACATGACCACCAGTTTGAAAAAGTTTGATAAGATCGTGAAACTGGCCGTGAATATCACCGCAGACCGTAACGGGACTGTTTACTGGTTGAACATTGGATTCCTCAATTAAGATCTCTTTAACCTGCAAAACGACGTGGTAGAGTGAGTTTGTGGGAAATGGAAACCCTAAATAGAAAAAACCCAGAAAAGAAAGGAAATACGTATTCGCAGAGAAGTTGGAGTTGGTCTTCTAAGAGATGTTGGCCTTCTTTGACTTTGGAAATCCATTGATCTAAATCCATTTTTGGTGTGTGTGTGTGTGTGCTCTGTGGATTTAAATCTCCTCTTGAAAAATGCTTTGTATTGTGTTTTGTTTGTGTCTTATGCTTCGCTTGAAAATCAATAAAAAAAACAAAAGGGATGATATAATAAATTCAAAGAAAGCTAAAGGGTTTAATCCGAACTCTCCACCCTCCCATGGCTTTTCTCACAAATCACCCTCTCAACTCCATTTCCACTCCAAATACCCCTCACCACAACTTCCTCCGCCTTTTCTTCCCAACTTTCCTTTCCACTTCCACAATCTGCTACATTAAAACTCCCATTTCTTCTCACAAATGCCTCCAAAAACACTTCCAACACAACCCAAAAGGTGCCAAAAAAACTGAAGTAGAAATTGTTGTTGTAAATATCGGTTTCTTGTTGAATTGTGAGTTGTTTTTTAATGCAGTGTAGGAACTGTAATTCATAGAAATGCAGGTATGAACAGAGTTTATCAGTTAAAAACATGCTAAAATCAGGAGGGAATGATAACAGAATCTTCATTTTATAATGTTGAGCCTTGGAGAGACTGGTGAAGAGTTGAAAGAAGCTATGGCATAGATGTCCATATTCTGCCATGGAAATATGCATAGAAATGCAGTTGGCACGAGTCGTTTCAAATCTGACCTATTATTGCCTCTTTCATAGTTGATTTAATCCAATTTCTTTCCATCAACTGTTACTGCCTTTAAATTCATTGATATAATTTGTTTTTGCCCACTTGAATGAGGTGGATAGAGCGTGCCTGACCGGTATAGCAGTAGGGTTCGAGACAATTCGAGTTACGCCGAGACGATACTTCCAAGAACGAGGGTTGGCAATTTCTTGTTACGAAATTTATGCGATTCCTAAATGGCATAGTGATAATGTAAAACTTGAACAAAAATTGCTTGCACGGCAATTTAGAGATGTTATTAATATCAAAACATACGTACACCAGTAAGGAAAGTTTCTGCATGCTATGGTATATACTTTAAAATGTCAATTTTACATAGAGACCAGTTCCCACTCCACACGACATCACTTCTCTCTCTCTCTCTTTCTCTCTCTCGCTCTGCCAACTGCCATTCTTTTAACTAAAAACTCCAACCCACTTCCTTAAAAAAGTTAAAAAAGCTTTCTTTATTCCAAGGCAATCTTTCCTCTTCTTCTTTCTGGTAAGTAAACAAATAATTATTCTCACCTTCATCGTTTGTTGGAAAAGATTATATCTTCCATTAATCTGTTTAATTTTATGTCATTTAATCTATGTTCTTTTTGCAGAGTGTATGTTGTTGTTGATATATGCGCTGAATTCATGGAGGTCGTAAGGGATATTGAACCACCTGTAAACTCCTGAGACTACCCTTGAAGGATTTTGATTTCTCTTCAATGGCTAGGACCGTAGGGGATGCTGAAACAGTTGGTTCAAGAGGAATTATCAAGAAGTCTGAATTTGTCAGAATCATAACTAGTGCACTATACTCACTTGGTTGCCAGAACACTGCGGAGATTTTACAGCAGGAATCAGGAATTCCATTATGTTCATCTGCTTTTCAATTCTTTAGACAGCAATTGATAGGTGAAAAATGGGATGAATGTTTGATTCAACTTAGTTCAATTGGCCTTTTAGATGAGGCAACTGTGAAATCTGCATCTTTTGTGATATTGGAACAGAAGTTTCTTGGTTTTCTTGAAAAGGATGATACTGTTTCTGCATTGGAGACTCTAAGGAGTGAAATTGCTCCTCTTGGTATTAATTCAAACAGAGTTCATGAGCTTTCTGTTTATGTAGTCTGTCCATGGAAATGTTCAGGTTCCGAAAAGGGTAATACGGGCGCTAAGGCAGGGCTTATTGCTCTGGAGAAACTTGAGGAGTTGCTTCCTACTCAAGTCCTTATTCCTGAAAAAAGATTGGAACATCTAGTTGAGAAGGCTCTTGATGTACAGGTTGATGCTTGTATGTTTCATAACACTTTGGATGCTGATATGTCTTTGTTCTCTGATCATATTTGTGGAAGAGACCACATTCCTTCTCAAACAATGCAGGTACATGATCCTTTGTATTCATACTCGTTTTGTATTCATACTCGTTTTTCTTCGGCCATTCTTAAATTTGAGTTAATTTTCTTGTGTTGTAATTCTAAAGATTCTGGAAGCACACAGTGATGAAGTTTGGTTTCTGCAATTCTCACATAATGGAAAGTATTTGGCTTCATCATCTAAGGATCATTCTGCTGTCATATGGGAGGTATATGTTACAACTTCTGATTTTCGACCATTTATTTTGTTGAGACTTTAACCCGAACTTTGATCCAATAACAAACTCACATTTTGTTAACATTAATGTTGAAGTTGCTGAAATGGATTGATGAACAAATTTGATTCTGATTGGTTAGTTTTGATAGCATAATCATAAACTAATTGAACTAATTCTCTTTTGGTGTTTCTTCCATGTTGGAACTTCGAACATTTTATTGCTCCATTTGCAGCATTCATGATCAAATTCTGCAAACTTATGGCAACCAACTTGACTTGTCAATTTATTTGAATTCATTTAGATTAAGGATGACAAAGTGTCATTGAAGCATGTACTATCTGGCCACAATAAACCGGTAATAACTGTTTCATGGAGCCCTGATGACTCTCAACTCCTCACTTGTGGACTGGAAGAAGCTGTCAGATGCTGGAACGTATCGTCTGGTAAATGCGTCTGCGTTTACGAGAAACAAGGTGTCAGTTTGATTTCCTGTGGTTGGTTTCCAAATTGTGGGGGAATCTTCACTGGAATGAATGACAAAACCATCTGCCTTTGGGATTTGAATGGTAAGGAAATAGAATGTTGGAAAGGTCACAAAACACTTAGAATATCAGACATGGTCATAACTGATGATGGGAAGAAGATCTTCAGCATATCTAGACATAATGCAATACTAATACTTGATTGGGAACTGAGATGTGATAGCCTGATTGAAGAAGAGGAAGTGATTACTTCATTCTCATTATCTAATGACAATAAGTTCCTTCTGGTTAACCTTAAAAACCAAGAAATCCATCTATGGAGTATAGAAGGTGATCCAAAAATTCTGTCCAAGTACAAAGGCCATACACGTACCAGATTTGTCATCAGGTCTTGTTTTGGTGGTTTCCAGCAAGCTTTTATTGCTAGTGGGAGTGAAGATTCTCAGGTATTAATTACTTCGGCCTTCAATTTACACGACTAACACGAATTGATAATCTTTTCATCAATCAGTTTATATGATGTATTGATGAAGCTCATTGTTATTGTTGCAGGTTTACATATGGCACAGAGAATCCGGTGAACTCTTATCGTCGCTGCCCGGTCATTCTGGAGCCGTCAATTGCGTGAGCTGGAACCCGACAAATCTTCGAATGTTGGCTTCAGCCAGTGATGACAGAACGATCAGAATATGGGGTTAGATAGTTCAACACATTATTGATGAGAAAAATATTGGCAGAAGTAAAAGAAATTTGGTATGATGATGTTCTTTATGATTGATTGAATTGTATGTAAATTCACTGATCATTTAGTTCATTAGGAAGAGAATGGCATAATCGGAAAGTGCCTTCCACCTCTAGATACAGGCAACTTTGATAGCTGTTCTTTAATTTCATTCATTCAAAATCCAGCAACAGTTGACAAAGTTCAGTTGTAACTTTACATTGTGTCTTGTTGAAATATTTGAATCACAGATCCAAGATATCTGTTCAAGTTGAAGAACTAAACCTGGTTATAATATCATTTTATCTTGTACAAAACATAAGAAGAAATTCGAACACTGAAATTGAAGTACAGTTGTTCGGTTATAAGCGAACTCCAGATCAGAAAACATCACGAGATGAGAGTGAGCACAAACATTTTGCAAGCATGAGGATCCACATTTGCAGTTAATTTTGCTTGGAATGACTCTGCAATTGTATGATGCTGTCATTAGAGAAACAAAAGGTAAGCTTGTTAGTGATTTTGTTATGTTTCATTAATTGTGCCAGGTTCGGCCGTAAATGAACCGGGCTGTATACGAGCTACTCGAGCTCGATAAAAGCTCATTCGAGCTCAGTTCATCTCCAATCGAGCTTGTTCATGAACATAATGTTCAGCTCAAATGGCTAAACGAATCGAGTTTGATCTCGATAAAATACTCTATTCAAGTTCGAACTCACTAAATTTTAAACGAGTTATACTTGAACACTTCAAAGTTCAGCTCGGATCGATTACAGCTGTACTGCAAGTAAACTAAACAGTGGATTACCTCCCATACATCTCTTGCTTTGACAATAACACTGTTTGACATGATACCGATATCATCCCAATGTGCTATCATTGCAGATTTCCATGGTTTCCGGTTTACAAAAAGAATAACTACCCTTTTTCCAGATAGAGGTCCTGCCCATATCTGCCAATACGAGGCCATGAAAGATGAGATGGTAGATTGATAAGACTGAAAAATAATGAAATATTAGACATTCTTTTTTACCATAACTAAATCATGGTTTATGTTACCTCACGTTCACCTTCCATTCTAACTTTTCTTGCTTGAATGCCAAGGGAGTCTGTCAGAATTCAACAAAGTGAGAAATCATTTGTTCTTTACTTCTGATTCTGATTAATAGAGAAGATGTTGATGATACCTTGATTAACAGCAATTACCTCCTCATTGCCAATGATCTGCATCGTCTCGTTGCTCATGTTTCGAATATCACATCCTAAAAGTAATGGCGCCTGCAATACAAGTACAAGTTCAGTTTGCAAATTCACCATTGATTGCATTTTGTGCTTTTAAATAGAAATTGTATCGATCTTGTTATTTCTTTGACTGTACAATCAACTTGGCAACTGACTACTGCCAATGCAATCTTATTCTGGCAAAAACACGATATTAATTTCATTCATTCCAGAAGAACCACAATCACCTTGGAAATGGCCCATATACTGAAGTGCACAACATATTCACTGAACTTCATGCCTCCATTACCCACTTGGAGCATATCTGGATCTGAAACAGTCATGAAAGCAACTGCAGAAGTCAGATTTCTTACCTTTCGCCATTCACAAAACAGCTGAAAAATCAATATGCATCAATAATCATACAAACAAATGTAAGTCACATACCATTCCAACCACCAGGCTTAGCATAATTTGCATATACTTCATTCATATCAGCTATATGTAGCATTCTGCAAGGCAACCCAAACCTGTCAACATTACAACTGCATTTACATACAATTAAAAGCTAAAATAACTGGTCCTTGCTATCAGTGTACTTGGTCCATGAATCTGAAATGTCATCAGTTATTCTCCAGCTATTTCCAACATCAGCTCCCCACAATGCTGGATGCATGTCCCCCCTGTTCAGTTCGTTATTCTTGAAATAACTAACTCTCATACTGTGTACATTCAAAATGATTCAAACAGCTTAGGAAAAAAATGATACCATTCACACATAGAGAAAAATATGGGTCGCCCTGTCCTCCTTAAAGCATCGGACATCACTTGATATCTGCAGGAAAACACAAACGATTGTACATTTCGCTTGCTAAGACGGATGAAGAGACCAGCAAAATAACATTTTGAGATGACCTGATAGTCGGTCTCGTGTCATCGTTGTAGCAATTATCATACTTCAAGTAATCAATTTCCTGTTCAGGTTTGGAAGTTAATTTAGACATAAAACAAGTGCTTTGATTTTAAAAAAAAAACATGTAGCTTTCCAGTCATACCCATGAAGCAAAAGTATTGGCGTCTTGCTCTTCATGGCCAAGGGAACCGGCCATTTTTCCAGTACATGTTCGGTACCTATGCCAATTGGAATTAAATGCCACAATAGTGTCAGAAGAAACTTACACTGAGAAGAGAATTTAAACTAAATGGCATATGTAACGCTGAATAAAGCTGCTCCGTTAATTTCTTCTGCTATTAAGAAGAGCAGTATCTGTAAAACATGGTTTCAAATTCAGCAATCTCATCAGTTTCAATGTAAAATATGTTTTCCTTTAGTGGTTCAATTTAGATGGCGTAAGAGGTGATGGTGCTATCTATTTTATATGCAGTTGGCGTTCAGTTTATTTGAAACTAACCCTGCAACTGCATAGATTCCTAACTTGAGTCCCTTACTGTGAACATAATCTGCCAAGCTTCTAATGCCAGATGGGAATGTTGTCTTGTTAGCCACAAGGTCTCCCTAATTACCAAGATAAATAACGTATGATTGCTTCGGTGTTGTGAGTAAATAAATAGGCTTAATAATGGGGAGGAGTAAACAAACATTTGAATCACGGTTTAATTCTCCCCAGCAATCATCTGTTGCAAGAAGAGTCGGAAAAATATTAAGTAGAGAGTACTCTTTATGATAAGGTGATGATCAAGAGTCAGAAATGATTACCTATATTCACATGTATGTATCCAAGCTTGGCCAGTCCACTTGACACTAAATCATCAGCTGTTATACCACAAAACGAACAGAAATGCTACATTATATAGTTTCCTGCTAACTGATGCCTCATTTGATTTGAACAAGTCGAATAATTCCATTCTGAAGCCTGAAGAGGATATGCAATGGAAGAAAGTACCTGCTGCTTTGATGACAGTCTCATTTATCTGGCAATGGAAATGATTCCAACTGTTCCACCTACACCAAAGAAAAAACACTTAGAATTATGCTTGATGAGAGACATTGACATGCATAAATAAACGTAGTAAATAAGGATATACCCCATTGGAGGAGTTAGAGCAAGTTCATTGTCAAGTAACTCTGAATTCGAGAATTTAAATGACAGGATGAGGCAACAGAGGAACAGCACTAATGAATAAAGCAAAGTGAAAATATGGCTTGTAAGCTTCATCTGCACCAAGTCTTCTCTGATTAGCACTTACCCTCTGTCAAGTGAGATGACATGCAATATTACTATGTGCTTTCTAATGATTAAGAGTTCATTCTACAAGATGGTTTGATTGTTGGTTGGAAGAGAAAAAATAACAAAAAGAAAATACAGCAGACAGCAAGTAGAAACTTTTCTTTCTTTAAGAAGCTGGAGTTAGTAGTGGAAACCACTAGGCCTCCACTTCACTCAGTTATAACCTGTTTCTTTATCCAAAATTTGCCCCATAGCAATAAGAGTGTAACTCATTAGCCCAAAAGTATAATCTATTTAGTAGTAGTACACTAGCACTAAAGCAGAAAAGAAGATTTACAAAATCTCTTTGAGCAACTCTCCTAGAACCTCCTCTCTCAGAACATACAAGAATATAAATCAACAAGATGCTGGAAAAGCATAATAAACTCTGCCACAAAATCTGTAAGTTTTTCCGTCCATATAGACTGCTAAACAATGCTTCCAAGAGCAACCGCTGCCATTAAAGTCCATGATGAATGTTATGCTGCCTTTGTGCCAATGGCTCCGATGTCTAATGTTGATGCGAAACTTTCCTTCAATATGAGTCTTTGCGTGTTTCTCAGTTGCAGTCCATTCACAAAGCCTCTTTGAGACCAAAGGTCACTGTCGTAATCATTTAACTCGACCAGCATCTTCTTCAGTCGACGTGCAAGTGAACTAGTTTCACTCTCATATACATCCGATACATGTTTTTTCTCCAAAATTCTTCCCAGTGACACGATGTAGTCCACAAGTGGTTGCAACTTCCGGCTGCAACAAAAAACCAAATTTTATCTCATGAGATCAATATAGTGAAATCAATGTGAGTCATGTCTTTTCTATCTTAACTCAAGTAGATGATATACCTGTTACTTTGGATGACATTATAAATTCTCCAAAGAAAGATGAATGGATTAAAGTAATAGAAAGTGAGATGAATTCCATGAGGAAGACTCGAGTTTAGAAACTTGTGGATCTTCCTGAAGGTAGAAAGCATATTGCAAATAAGTGGGTTCATACTATAAAACGTAATGCTGAGGGTAAACTTATTCAGACTAAGAGTCGTCTAGTAGCGAAATGGTTCACGCAACAAGAGGGAATTGATTACACCGAAACGTTTTCTCCTGTTGTACGTTTTACGTCTATTAGAATGATTCTGGCTTTAGTGGCTGACTTGGATTTAGAATTACATCAAATGAACGTAAAGACTGCGTTCCTCAACGGTAAGTTAGAGGAAAAAATCTATATGGTTCAACCAGAGGGTTTCATTGTTCAAGGGAGTGAACACGAGGTTTGTAAATTAATGAAATCAATTTATGGGCTTAAGCAGTCTTCGAGACAAGGATACTTTAAGTTCCACGAGGTTAAGACTTGGTTGTCTTCTATTTTTGAAATGAAAGATTTAGGAGAAGCTTATTATATTCTTGGGATTAAGATCACAAGAGATCGGTCCAAGAAGTTGTTGACTCTCTCGCAAGAGGCGTACATCAACAAGATTCTTGAACGATTCCATATAAGTAATTGTAAACCTATTTCGACCCCGATCGCACAAGATGATTATGTTGATGCTAATATGAAACCGAAGAGTTCATAGGAAGTAGAGAAAATGAGGAAAGTTCCTTATAAGAGTGTTATATGTAGTATTATGTATGATATACTATGCACGAGGCCTGATATTGCATTTGCAATTGGATTGGTAAGTAGATATCAATCTAATCCGGGTTTTAAACATTGAGAAGCAATTAAAAGGATCTTGAGGTATCTGAGGGGAACCTCAAGTTATGCATTATGTTATCAAGAAATGAACTTGCAGTTACGTGGTTACACAAATGCAGATTATGGAAAAGATAAAGACGGTAGAAAGTCTACATTTGGTTATCTGTTCACGCTCGGTAGTGGTGCGATTCCTTGGTATAGCAAGAAACAGACATGTGTTGTTTTGTCGACGATGGAAGCTGAGTATGTAGCATCTTGTGCAATGACGCAAGAAGTTGTTTGGCTGAAACGCTTCCTAAACCATTTGGATTTAGTATAAATGAATAAAGCAGTCACGATATTTTCCAATAGCACTGGATCGATAGCTTATTCCAAGAATCCGAAGTATCACGGAAAGAGTAAGCACATCGATATCAAGTATGATTGTGTGAAAGACAAAGTTGCACAAGAAGAAATAAATTTAGTTCATGTTCCTTCAAAAGACATGATAGTTGAATCATTGACCAAAACAATAACACCCGAGATTTATAGACAACATGTATATGTTATGGGATTGCGTGAATTATAGTTGCAATGTAATATTTTGAATAATGATGTCCATATGTTTTGATGAGAATGAAGTATTTTATCAAATGATTAGTTATTGTTGATATTCAAAATATAGTGTTTGAGCAATAAGAAAGAGATTATCGTAATCTTCTTAAGCATGTTGACAGAAGTAGCCTACTCACATGAGCGTATTACTTGGGTTCTATCTTTGTGAGTAGAATGTCAAGATTAAGTAGTTATTGGACATACAATAACCAATATCGCTTAGAAATTGTATTTTTAATACGTCACTTTTGGGTCAAGTGAATTTATCAATTAGAATTTATAAATGCAAATACTATAGAAAGAGTAGTATTTAAGTTCTGTCTAAAATCAGAGGCGTAGTTGACACGCTCTTTAGGTGATACTAAAGGAATGTGCTAAAGGCAAGCGCACCTATCGCATGTAGTATAAACAAATTAAAGCATCAAGTGTCGTATCCACAGGGTCCCGGACAAGTACTATTACTCTCAATCTTGACTATT